>PVIU01015362.1:0-48611 GCA_004026605.1 Ondatra zibethicus | reverse complement strand
TGCATTCAAAAAGACTCGGTTCTCAAAAAGATAATACATGCAGAAGAGATAGGTCCTGGTGTCATTGTTGATGGGTTCTCCATCTGCCAACTTTCGCCGCCACATTCAGAGAGTCTGGTTTGATCATATACTCATTCAGTCCCAGTCCAGGTGGATTGGTGCGCTCCCATTAGTTCAGGCACACTGTCTCAGTAGGTGGACCAGCTCCTCACCGTCCTAACTTCCCGGGAAATGGAAAATCTGGATACACGAACGGGAACCACACAGACAAGTATAACTAACAGAATACAAGAGATAGAAGAAAGAATCTCCTCCTGTTTTATATTCCTCTCTAGTGCTGGGATTAAAGGCATGCTTGATTGGGATTAAAGGCATGCACCGCCCAGTTTCTATGGCAACTAGTGTGGCTACTGGGATCAAAGGTGTGTGTTACCACTGCCTGGTCTTTAAAGCTGACCAGTGGGGCTGTTTTCCTCTCTGATCTCCAGGCAAGCTTTATTTATTAAAATACAAATGAAATGCCACTACGGTTCTGGGATGACAGGCATGTGCCCTCATGAGCACTTTGTGGAGGGCTAGGGATTAAACACATAGCTTTGTGCGTGCTAAGCAAGGAATCTTCTGACTGAGGTACAACCCTAGCCCATCACTCTATCATCCAACGTGACGATTTCTATGTTTGTATGTCTATATGTGTGTCAGGTATGCATAGCTACATGTTTATGTGTGTTCACATGTATGGGTATTCACCTCCTCAGGGCTAGGATTACAGGTGTGTGCCCACACATCCACTTTTTAAGTGACTGTTTAGGATCTGAAGTCAAGTCCTCATGTTTATACACTGAACCCTTTATTTACTGAGCCATTTCTCCAGCACCAAAATCTTGATGTCAAATATCGTGGATTACTGTAGTCTATTTGCATTGTATATAAAATAGAATCCTATTGTATTTACTTTTGGAATATTTTCTTTCATTCAATGTTATTTTCATGAGTTTCATACACATTATATTGATTAGAAGATTTTCTCTTGTTTCAATATATTTAATTGTATATTTTACGTATATGTATATGCATGTATATATGTATACATATGTATGTGTATACATGCATACATTTTTCATATATATCAGGCTATTTACCCACTGTGCAGCTGAAGAACATTTGAGCTGTTTCCAGTTCTTGACAACTTCAAATGTTATTTTTCTAGGCCCTCTAGTGTAGGCCCTCAGTTCCTATATATGCATGTGTCTGGTGAGTAGAAATTTGGTAGTGGAAGGAACAGCAAGGGCAAAATAACTCCGTAAGTAAAGATGCTTGTTGCCAAGATTGTTGATCTGAATTTAGGTCTGAAACCTACATGTTGGAAGGAAAGAATGACTCCCACAAGTTGTCTTCTGATCTCCATACATGTAAAGTGTCAAACAATGCCAACAACACACATAAAATAATCAATATTGTTGACAAAGGTTTCTGTCCTCCCAAGTCCCTCAAACGTTGGGTGCCATTCTGTAACATGAAGGGCCTGGTTGCTTTCTGTCTTCCCACCAGGTCCCATAGTCGTCTGCTTGTTGGGGTTTATGTCCTCCCTGGTCCCCTAGCTGTTTAGTTCCAGAAAAAATCACACAGAGAGTCTATATTAAGTTATAAACTGATTGGCCCATTAGCTAAGGCTTCTTATTAGCTCTTGTAGCTTATATTAACCGATTATTCTTATCTATGTTAGCCACATGGCTCAGTACCTTTCTCAGCAGAGCAGGTCACATCTTGCTTCTTCAGTGGTCTGGGCAGGAGTGGGAAAGAACTTCCTTCTTCCCAGAATACTCCTGTTCTCATTGCCTCACCTCTACTTCCTGTCTGGTTTTCCCACCTATATTTCCTGCCTAGCTAATGGCCAATCAGCGTTTATTTAAATCATGATTGACAGAATACAGACAATTCTCCTGCACCAAATAGCTGTTTTGTTACATGTAATTTTACCCTGTGATGTGGGATTTCCCTCTGAATGCTGTGATTACCATTGATAAATAAAGGAACTGCTTTGGGCCTAGAGCAGAGCTATAGGGGAACAGAGCTAGGTGAGGAAAACTAAGCTGAATGCTGGGAGGAAGGAGGCTGAGTGGAGAGAAGCCATGGAGCTGCTGCTGCTGCAGACAGATGCGCTAAAACTTTGCTGGTAGGCCACAACCTCGTGGTGATGCACAGATTAAAGGAAATGGGTTAATTTAAGATATAAAAGTTAGTCAATAAGAAACTAGAGCTAATGGACCAAGCAGTGATTTAATTAACACAATTTCTGTGTGATTATTTCAGGGCTAAGCAGCCGGGACAAACAAGTGGCCTCCTACTACTACCCTGTTAAAGTTAAAACATTTCTTTTTATTTAGACAGAAAAGGGATGATAATGTGGGATGTCATTCTGTATATGTGTTGCTTTTATTGGTTAATGAATAAGGAAGCTGATTTGGCCTGTGATAGGGCAGAATAGACCCAGGCAGGGGAAAACTAAACTGAATGCTGGCAGAAAAAAATGAGTCAGGAGAAGCCATGTAGCCCTGCCTGGAGAAGCCATGGAGAAAGCTGGGTGGAACTTTGCCTGGGTAAGCCACAGCCACATGGCAATACACAGATTAATGGAGATGGGTTAATATAGGATATAATAGTCAGCCAGAAAGGCGCTTAAGTGATTGGCCAAGCAGTGATTTAAGTAATATAGGTTCTGTGTGATTATTCCTGGGCTGAGCAGCCAGGAAGGAACTAACAGCCTCCTACTACACAATATTTTTAAGTTTAGGAATAGAATTTCTGGGTCTTAGGGAATGTTTGTGGTTAGCTTTTCAAGATATTACAGAATAACTTTACCAAGTGCTTTTGTCAACTCTTTTTTCGGTACGTCCTATGGAAGTTCTGTTGCTTATATAACTAGCTGTGTTATAGGACTTTATTTTTGGTTCATGTTGTCACTTTTGTTTGGCATACAGTGCGCCTCATTGTGGATTTTGCTTTTGTGTCTCAGTTGGATGTGCATTCAAGGAGATCTTGCAAGGCTCATCACAGTGATTCAGACGCCTGTTCCAATGGAAGAAAGACTTTTATGTATTTCTTGGTCCAGCTTCCTTACTAGAGGCACTACTGACATATGGGGCTGGATAATATTTAGCTATGGTGGGTTTCCTATGTGTTGGGAATATGGGTCTGGATAATCTTTAGTGGATTTCCTATGTGTTGTTAAGTATCACCGCCTACAGTTATGACAATCCCAGCCGTCACCAAACACTACCCACTGTCTTCAGGGCAAAAGGAATATCAACTGACTATAAGCTGCTGGTGTTGAATGAGGTGTAACATAGTGACAGGGGGCATACCTAGCACAAGCAAAGATCTAGCTTATATCTGCAATACTTCCGAAACAAAACACAATGCAAAGCAACAATACAATCCCATTGATCTGGTTCTTCTTGTCAATCTGTGTTAAGGGTAACTCCAGAAATTGGGGCTCCACTTCAAACCTGACAAACAGTAAAGTGGGGTGAAAAAGAATAGAGCAAAGGAAAGGGTGGATTTAGTTAGCATCTCTGTGTGTTCACCCCAAGAATCAGGTGCAAAAGTTCATTTGCAACAGTTCAGAATGGTGTGGTTGCCTTCTCATCACCTCATCAACCAAAAAGTCCCTGAGATGAGATTCCTCTGTGTGCCACCCAGCCACCATGAATGGGAACCAGTCATTCGGAAAGATTCTGGACCAGTCAGGACCTGTTGATGAGGAGAAAGCAGAGGACTGAAAGGTTCAGTTAGATTCCTGCTACTTTAAATAAAACCTGGCAATATAAAAGAAATGGTTAGTTGCCAGGAAATAATTTTCTTATTCATCTCCCTTAAAGCAAATATATCTTGAAGCCAATATTTCTTAAGTCTCTCTCTCTCTCCTCCCCCCTCCCTCCCTCCACTTCCCCCCTCTCTCAGTGTGTGTATGCGTATACATGTGTGTATATTCAAGTGCCTAACAAAGGAGAAAAATAGTTACTGAAGATTTTTTTAAATTATTTTTATTTTATGTACACAGGCATTTTGCCTGTTTGTGTACCATGTGTGTTCCTGGTGCCCTAAGAAGCAAGAAGATGGTGTTGGATATTCTGAAACTGGAATTCTGTAACATTTGCAAACCACCTTGTGGATGCTGGGAATCAAACCCAGGTCTTCTGGAAGAGCACAAATACTTTTAACTGCTGGCAATTTTTCCAGCATGTTTTCGAAGTCTTGAGGTAAACAAGGATGAATACACAAATTTTAGTGTATATTAACATCATTGTCTAATGCTGTGGACAAGGGTAAGTATAGTCCTCATAGCCAGGAAGGCTAGAGCAAACTCAAGCTCTATTGTTAAAGGTCAGGGTGTTTAATTTCAGTTAACTGCTCTGCACCCCAATTTCCTTATCAACATGTATGAATTTAGACTAACCTCCCATGCAGTTCTTTGAGAACTACTGGTTAGGTTGGCATACAGCCTAGAGACCAATACCTACTGATAGTGGTGCTTAGTAGACGTTGTCTAGAGAGTGTGAAATAGAGGTGACCTAGGCATCCTCTAATGTAGTTGTCATGACCTGATCTGAACAAAGAGGAGCCACATTCAGAGAGATGAAGCTCCATCATCTTACCCTTGGCTTTAGTGGACTTCCATTTTGGCAGTGTAACTCCTAGTCAAGATGCATGAGTTTTAGGGCTAAAGAGATGACCCCATGGTTAAGATTGCATACTGATCTTGTGGAAGGCCTGGAATTGGAGCCTAGTACTCGTGTGACTGCTCACAGCCATTTCTCACTACAAATCTAAGAGCTCCAACACCTCTTTTGGTCTCCATGGATATTGCACACATGTATTACACAGGCATACTTGCAGACAGACAAAATACTAATATGCATAAGATAAAAATGAATAATTTTAGTAAAACTGTATGAGTTTTAAATCTAGGACTTTTAGCACTTTTTACTATCACTATTCCCCATGCATCTTACAGAAAATTCAAAGTATCTGTATTAGGGTTTTCTAGAGAAACAGATCATATAGAATAAGTCCAAATCTACATCAGAGAAAGGTGATTTATTAGAATGGCTTACAAACTGTAGTCTAGATAGTTCAACAATTGCTGTCTACCAACAGAAGGTCTAAAAATCAGTTAGTTGTGATGTGGATTCCCCTCTGTATGCTGTGACTACCAACTGTCTTGGCCTGTGATAGGGCAAAAGAACAGAGCTGGGCAGGGAAAACTAAACTGAATGCTAGGAGAAAAAAAGGGCGGAGTCAGAGAGAAGCCAGGTAGCTCCACTGCAGACAGATGCTGGGAACTTTAATCAATAAGCCACAGCCATGTGGTGATACACAGATTAATAGGAATGGGTTAAATTAAGATATAAACGTTACCAAATATGAAGCTAGAGCTAATGGGCCAAGAAGTGATTTAAATAATATAGTTTCTGTGTGATTATTTCAGACGTGAGCTGATGGGAAGCCAGGAAGCAAACAAGCTGCCTTTCCTTCAACAAATTGGCACCCGGTGTGGCCAACTAAAATTCACATAAAAGTTGAGAGAGTTTGGGAAGGAATCTTAGACACAAAAGAACAGAGTTACACATAGTTTGGTAGTGGCATTTTCTTGGTGGGCTCTGTTTGCTAGAAGCAAGCAGAGGCATGGCTCCTTTAAGAGAGTTTTCCTGACTCAGCAGTATCAGAAAAAAAAAGCAGAACCATTTTGAAATGCTGGCTTTCTGGGCCCTGTGGCCAGCGCGAATTCTGATAAGGTTTTGCTATGGAGCATTTAAATGGGTCTTGTGAATAGAGTGCTACAACTTGCTTAATGGTAACATAGACTGGCTGTGTGCCTAAAATGGGGCTGTGAGCATGGCTCTCAGAAGCAGAAAACAACTCTGCCATGCTGGACTGGGCAGAGCAAGCAGGAAGTGCCATATTTCCCCTAGTAATGGCACTGCTTAAGTTCATAAGAATGGCTTAGCATTTTAAGAAGCGTTTCTGTCAGTAAATAATTTCAGATACATAATAAGGACAAATTTAGATGGAAAAGACTTCTAAATGGATCACAGTGTTGTATAAATGTATGTAGGCTTGGGAGAGAGAAGAAAAAGAATACAGACAGTTATAAAAAAGTAAATGGTTTTTTAAAAAGGTAAAGTCTTTAAAGAGACAGAGTATAGACAGTTATAGATTAAAGGAATAAAGATAATAAAATAAATATTAAAAAGTAATAGAGTAAGAAAAGCCACATAAAGATAGAATATACAAAGAGAGTCTTGATTATGCATATTATTGTGCTTTCTTTGAATTTTTTCACTGTGAAGGAGCTAATTAATCAACATATATACTTTAAAGGTATTTTGTCTTCAAAATATGAATTTAAGGAAAAGAGGTTTTTCTTTTGTTTCCACAGAGGATGAGAACCTGTGGATTCATTCCAGGCTAATGTGGTTTCATGGACCATGACCCCCTGAAAGGTTGCTGTGAACAACCACATTAGCCAGGAATGAATATATATGTTGATTACTTTGCCCAATAAACAGCAGGAAGCAGTTTGGAGAGAACTACGTCCATGTTCCCAAATATTGTTTATAAATGTTTCTTTATATTTAAAGGGGGATATGCTCTAGAGACTTGCATTGGTATGGATCTTGGTTTATTGATACAAATTTAGGGTCAATTTTGCTATATGTATATTTCTGCTCTCAATTAGGTATTCTGTTTGTATGGCTCATTTATACATGCAATATGATTAAGAAATACAGGTTAATAGATAGTCATCTTTAATAGTCAAGCTTGTAGTCTTGTTAGTTAGATTTTCTAGATGTACAGAGATGTATTTCAGATGGATAGGCATTCTTGAAACCTTTCAAAGACTACAGAATATGGCATTTAAAATATTTAAGAACTTAGACTTTTCATGACAGTGAGCTACATCTGCTCCTGGCAGCACCAATTACTTCAAGAGGAAAATGGGCATTGAAGAGACTCCTTATGGAGTTTACTAGCCATTTGGGCAAGAAACTGCTTCTACCTGGACTGCTTGACATGCAGAACCCACAGAGAAATGACTGCTGAACTTACCTAAAGGTAAGACCATTCTTTAGGGTTCCTACTTCATAAAAGAGTCAGTCAGAAATTCTGCAGGACACAGAAAAAAGTGACTGAAAAACTGCCAATAGAGGTAAAACAATCTTTGAAATTTCCTGCTTAATGGAAAAGTCTGCCAGATGCTATGGGCCTGTAGGCTGAAGATGGATGCTCCAATGCTACAGAAGAACTTTGAGTGACTGTCCAGGAAGCGAGATGTCTCTGTCATTTCTAGAGTTTTGGAAGTTGTTTGCAATGCCCTTCCTGATTATTTAGGTAATATTATATCCTTCTGGAGTCTTTGATGGAGTTGAAGAATAGATAGTAATAATATAGTTTTCCTTATTTATGATAAAATATAAAAAATATAAATATTGTAACTGTAATTCTTGTTTGATACCTGCTTTGTTATATGTAATTTTACTATGCTAAAGTTAAAACCTTTCTTTTTATGTAAGCAGAAAGGGGGAGGTGAATTGGGATTCCCCTTTGTATGCTGTGAATACCATTGGTTAATAAAGAAACTGTCTTTGCCTGTGATAGGGCAAAAAAACAGAGCTAAGAGGGATAAACTAAAATGATTGCTGGGAGAAAGAAGGGCAGAGTCAGAGAGAAGCCATGTAACCCCACCAGAGACAGATGCTGGGAACTTTGGTGGGTAAGCCACAGCCACATGGCAATATACAGATTAATAGAAATGGGTTAAATTAAGATGTAAGAGTTAGAAAATAAGAATCTAGAGCTAATGGGCCAAGCAGTAATTTAAATAATATAGTTTCTGTGTGATTATTTCAGGTCTGAGCTGCCAGGCCACTGGGAAATGAACAAGTGGCCTTTCTTTCAACATATTTGTTAGGTTCATGGAGAATGAATATCTTCCACATTCTTCCACATATGCCAGAAAGAAGAATGCCTTACTATAAGAGAAGGAATGGACTTAGTCAGTGAGAGTGAGAGCAAGCAAGCAAAGAGAGCAAGCTTCCTTTTTCCATATCCTATATTTCCAGGCTGCCAACAGAAGGTGTGCTCCAGATTAAAGGTGGATCTTCCCACCTCAAAATATCTGGATTTAAGCTGTATATTCCCATGTCTAATAATTGAATTAAGAAAAAATCCCTCCCAGATATTGCCCAACCACTTGGGTTTTAGTTAATTCCAGATGTAGTCAAGTTGACAACCAAGAATAGCCACTGAAGTGTCTGCATGCATGTCTGTGTGTAATATCCTCTCTGCTGTTTCTAAACTTGAAAAAAATTCTACCCATTTCTGTTTTAAATTTTAACTCTTCTAAACACTAGATTATTCAATGACATAAGGGCAATGAATTGTATCATTTTGGTAACTGCTTTTTGTTATATAAGCAAAGCACATAAGGCATGTCATAAAATCAACTACTAAAATAAAATGAGGATAGGCTTAATGAAAATGAGAAGCAGACCCAACTGAAGGACCTAAGCATCCCCTTCTTTGAGCATCTGTTGTGGATGTTTGTGCTTCCTTGAGCTAATCAAGCCTCCTGAGAAGTTACTTCTGTAGGCACATTACTTTGAGTGGTCCTGGCATCAGTATAGTGTGGATAGAAGAAGAAAGCAGGGTTTGAAAGCAACTTAAGAAACAGGTGACTGCAACATCCATAAACATCTTCTGATGCTCTGCCAGATGTTTAAGAAAAAATAGAATATATGGATGCCCTGTTTTGTTTTTGAAACTATTTGCTAGATGCTTAATTATTCATGTTCCCATACAAAGTATTTGAATTTAACTGTTGAAAATTACAGGATTAAAAAAAAAAGCAGTGACCCCTTGGGTTGAATAAAGGCTGACAATAAGGTCCTCTGAGTTAATTAAAGTCAGATTTATAGTCTTAAAGCCCCGGATCATTCTCCAGGCTTCCTAGGGAAATTCGGTTTTCTTATCCATGGAATTGGACACACCAATTGTCCTTTGCTTAACACTAAATCTCAGATTTCTGAAAAGCAAAATTAAATATGTGGAGGATTTTACACTAGATCTATTTGGCAAACCATGACAACTCACCCCACTTTAAGATCACAATAGGGTTGGGAAGAGCTTTTTGTAGTACCGGGACTTTAGAGCCAGGACTCTTAATTGGATCTCTGGCTTCCTAGAACCTCATTGTTTATCTCCATGTAGACTTTACTTTTTTTTTTTTTTTAATGAGAAGGAGACCAGTGATTGCTTACAAGCATCATAGAGTACTTCTTACAGAGACACTGCAACACAGCAAGAAAGGACACAGGTCAGCCCTCTGCCTTCTGAATCTCTGCCATCATTGCTTGTAATTTCTACTACACATAACTGAGCTAATGGCCCAAGTGCTTTTCTGTAAGATCTACCATTGGACTTAACATTCATTGTGTCATTGTTCCTGAGGGGAAATCTGCAGAGTGATATGAGAGAGACATGGCTAGGACCATTACAAAGGACAGGAAAGTCTAAACACTCCATTTATTCTTCCTCAGACTCACTAAGAGAAGCCAGCATCAATGGCTAAGCAGACGCTGCAAGTGGCAAGGTCTTACTGATGAGACTTGAAGAGTTCCCACTTTTCAGCATCTTGTTCCGTTCATCTGGCTCCTTTCTGTTAGTTCTTGTTGGTCCCTCATAGTGGACAGCCATTATTCAACTGCATTTGTACAGTGGCTTCAAGACCATGATTAGGATCAACTGAAAGCTGAAATTCTGACCCTAACGCTATTCTCAAGACCAAAGAAATCTGGGAAAGGGAGACATGGAATTGTATTTTGGGCTTCTACATACTCCCAGAATACAAATTCTTGGTTCCACACACCATCCCAAACACAGTAAACATCTTACACCCCAGAGCTCATCATTTGCCATAATTATGGTCACCTGTTAACGTTACTTTGGAGGTTATGAAGTACACCTTGCTTGAAAAACAACTCCTTGTAGTAAGAATTAATTCTTCATTCTCCAAATAATAGTTTTCTGTAATTACTGCCTCCACAGAGACTTGCTTCCCAAGAAAATACTCCACATTTTATGAAAGTTTCACAAATATATTATTTTAAAGGTCTATTCTTTGAGGAAGATTATGATGACAGAAATTAAAAGTTTCTAGTCTCTAAATGTCATGAATTTCTGGAATATGTGTTTCTCATTCTTGTAGATAATTTGATTCATAAACAAGAAAGATTATACCATATTGATGTAGAGTTTCCCAAGGCAAGAAGATGAGTCTTGACAATTGGTGTAGGAGGTCCTTCTGTCTATGTGTTGCTTTTATTGGTTAATGAATAAAGAACTGCTTTGAGCCTATGGCAGGGAAGAACAGAACTAGGCAGGGAAAGCTAGGCTGCATACTGGGAGAAAGAAGGGCAGAGTTAGATGCCATGTTGCCCAGCTGGAGACAGATGCCGTAACTTTTGCTAGTAAGACACAGCCATGTGGCAATACACAGATTAATAGAAATGGGTTAAATTAAGATGTAAGAGTCAGCCAATAAGAAGCTAGAGCTAATGGGCCAAGCAGTGATTTAATTAATATAGTTTCTGTGTGATTATTTTGGTTCGGGGGAAGCCAGGACAAATAAGCAGCCTCCTTCCAACAGGCAATGGGGCAAAATTAATGTTTTCTTGTGATTACAAAGACACATATTGTCATTATATGCTAATTAGAAACAAACATGGGGAGATGGCTCAGTCAGTAAAGTATTTGTATTGCAAGCAGGAAAACTATTTAGTCCCTTGAATCAGCCTAAAAAGGATGCCAGGCTTGGTGGTACCAGCTGAAAATCCCAAACCTAGAAGGAAGAGACAGGTGGAATTCTAGGGTGTGTTAAGACAGCTATCTAACTTGCTTTGTGAGTTCCAGATCCGTGAAAGATGCTGTCTCTAAAATCAATGAGGATAGCACCTGGGGAATGACACCTGAGGCTATCCTCTGACCTACACACACACACACACACACACACACACACACACACACACACACACACACGCACACGTACACGCACACACTACATATTTTTAAAAAATAATCAGTGAAATCATGATATACACAATGAACTATTGGACTTTGTGTGTTTAAATCATGCAGTCTGCACTCAGCATACCTTGTTTCTTTCATTCAACAATATGTTTGTGAAACCTACCAGGCTTGACATAGGACTAGTTTGTTAATGTTTGTATAGTATTTAGTATTCCACCGTATGGACATACCACCCAGTATTTATTTCTTCATCTGCTGATGGACAAAATCTGGACTGTTTTCAATTTGAGGCCATTATGAATAGCTATCAACGTTTCTCTGTGTGTTTTCTTTACACAGTTTTTTTTTCCATTTTAAACTGTGAAGAAACAAAAGTCTAGAATTGACTCACATGGTATGCATATGCTGAGCCTCAGTAGCTACTGACAGTTCTCCAAAGAGACTGTATCTCCTTGATGAACAAGATTAAACATCTTTTCTTCGTGTTCTTTGAGTACTTGAGTACTGACTGTTAAGTTTGTGTTTCAGTCTCTTGCTCAATTTAAATAGTGAAGTTTTTCCCTGTTACCTTGTATGTGTTTTTTGCACACCAAAACAAACACTGTACATTTTATGTGTTTCAAATGCTTTCAATCTATGTCTTAATGATGTCTTTTGTAAATTAAATTTCCAGATTTAATGCCATCAGTGTACAGATCTTTTTCATTTATAGTCAATGTTTTGTTTCCTATAAAAATACTCTGTCAACAACACAGTCATAACAGGTTTCTATAGTCAACTAGTAACAAGTAGAGTGCAGCGGATACTTTTCTTTTTCATATGCCTGATCCACTGACCAAATATTTCTGCAAAACTCAACTGCCTGCATGTGTAGTCTGCTCGGTCACCTGACCCTTCTTTTCCTCAACTCCTTGTTCTTTTACATCTTGTGACTGGAGTTCATGTTTGATGCCCAGGAATATATGGTCTCTGACTGTACACATTTTCTAGATCCTTCCACTTAGGTTTGAACATTTCATTTACCTAAACATCTTAGAATATATGGTCTCTGACTGTACACATTTTCTAGATCCTTCCGCTTAGGTTTGAACATTTCATTTACCTATACATCTTAGAATCTTCTTGTCAGTTCCCATAATGAAAATGTATTTTTTTAAAAAAAAAATGAGGTTCTACTAAACCTGGTAGTCACTTTCAGAAGAGCTGACATCTCTTCGTGATGGGTACAGTGTCTTTGTTTCTACAGGAATGTTTTATATATTCTCACTTTTTCTAAATTTGTTTCAAAGTATTTGATATATTTGTTAAATGTTTTGTTTGTTGGTATGTGCAAAAACAGTCAGATTGTGTATATTAACATACAGCTAATGACTTTGTTAAATTAAACATTTTACTGTATTATTATTATACTATCTCTCAAATTTGTCAGTTTCATTTCTTCCTTTACAATTCCAATACATTTTTGTTGTTCTTGTGCAATGACATCGGCTGAGACCCTCCGCTTCCTGCAGATAGCAGCGGGGCAGTTATCTCGTGCAAAATCTCAACATTTCATGCCAAGAATAATAAATTAGAGCATATATGGTTCAGATAATATTTTGTAGATAAAAGAATTCCCAGGAGGCTAAAGAGATGGCTCGTCAGTTAAGAATAAAATCATTCCCAGGGGGCTGAAGTGATGGTGCAGAGTGTGAACTGCTTTTCCAGAGGACCTGAGTTCAATTCCCAGGACCTATATTTAATTTATCCTCACAACTGCCTGCAACTCTAACTCCAATGCAGCATCTTCAGCTTCTGAGAGCACATGCATTCGCATGCACATACCCACCCATATGCATACACACAACTAAAATAATAACAAAATTAATTTTAAAAAAATCATTCTTTGGCTATGAAGATGGGTCCGTGGGTACGACTTCTTGCTACACAAACCTGAGAAACTGACTTCAAATCTCCAAAATCCACTTACAAAAGCCGGTTGTGGTTGTGTATTTACGTGGAGCAGAGATAGCAGATCACGCGGATCCCTGGAAAATACTAGTTGCTAGCCTAACTTCAGGCACAGTGAATTTGTCTTAGGAGAATAAGGTGGAGAGTAAGTGATAGACAAGACACCCACTGTCTCCCTCTGACCTCCACATGAACCCATGTATGGGCATACATGCATGTGCAAAAACACATAGGCACACACGACACAGCCATAGGACACACACTCATAAATACACACACAAAGTTGTTAAAAGTGTTTTTGAATTATTAGTGTAAGGGACTACATAATTGTGTGTGATATACTAGATATCCTCAGTGAGATCACTCTGTGATTCTCCGGCTTTGCTTAGTGGGGAGATTAGCTGGTGCTTTTCAAATATGAAACTGATATTTTACTTCTGAAATAAATTTATCCTAATTATGACATGCTTCCCATTTTAGGATGGCAAATTGCTGTGGCTTGTGTTTTTCCTAGAATGTTTCACATATCAGTCAATGAGCGAGGGTGACCTGTAATTTTCCTTCTCATAATTTTCTTGTCAAGTTTGACATGAAAGTTACAACGGTCTCATAAGAAACATTAGGAAATTGTCATATTTTCATGTTTGATTTTACTTCCCATTACTTTTGTTTAATCCAAATATTTGGTAGAATTTTTACTTCATATTCACCTTGCATTTTCTATGCATGACTTTTACATTTTTCAATTTAATTTCACACCTACACCCACAAATACATAGAGACTGTGTGTGTGTATATTAGTGCAATTAAGTAATTAGCTGTATACACTATATATAGTTACACTATGTATATTATGTATTTATACCTTGGCTTGGATTCTGCTTATGTCAGCAATTCTAAGTTGTATTTTCTTAGAGATTATATTTTTAGTTGTAAAAATTCAAATTATTTGACCTTAAAATTATCGACAGTATCTTATATTTCCTTTTTAGTGTCTATAGACATATGCTGATATTTCCTGCTTTTTCTGTCATGGCAAAGAACTTTTATATTGCCGATCTGCAGTTGGAATACCCTCTCATTCTCTGTTTGCAAGGCTATGTCTTTGTTTCATCTTTGGTCTGAAGGCTGACTTCAGTAGACCCAGGGTTCAGAGACAGCCTTTAATGACCTTTGCACTTTCTTCTGTTGTGCAATCACTCACCATCCTTTTTTGGTTTTGGTTCTGGGTTTTTTCAGAAAACCCACTATCAGCAGCTTTCCTTGTTCCTTTGATTGTTATATTTCTTATATTTCTAGTTTTAATACTCGTATGCATAAAGTGAGCTTATTACCAAATAAATGAATACATTTTAAGTAAAACCTAAAAAAATTATACTCAATTTTGTATTGCTGACAGTGGACCTTTGAAAATGTTTAATTAGTAACATTAAATTTTTAAAATTTTATTACATAAAAAATAAATAAGTAAAAACCGTCACACACCAAAATTAACCAGATCCCAAAACTATATAGTTTAATAACCTCATATACAGTTAAAATTATCGTTCAGAACCAACCATGAAGTTCACATTAAATTTATATGCTTAGTCTGAATATTGGTAGCATTTTTAAGTGTTCAAAAACCTCACTGTTAAACTTCAGAAATCTTATTTTTAAAGTATTGAGCTTTCATCTCCATTTTCAAACTTTTCTTTATCTGCTTCTTCAATCAAACTGTTCACAGAGAAAGAAAATGGACATTCTGTATAAATACGGCAGGTGCTAACACACGGCTCCAGAAAGGTGATGTGGGGACTTTAAACCTGTCTCAAAATGGTTCCAAAATACGACAGTTGGAAAAATGAACCAAAGACTCGTAGTCTAGCCAGGCAAGACTTTCCTAAAGATACCTCATTCTCTCTCTCTCTCTTTCTTCCCTCCTGAGTATGTGTGAGTTTGTGTGTGTGATTGTGTGTGTATCGTGTGTGTGTGTGTGTTGGTGAGGGAACTGAGAAGAAACTATTTAATAAATTTTTCACTATCTCAAATTCTGAATCAATGGCCCATTTTTATTGGTTATTCTTTATGTAATATGATGAAACCAAAAACTTTTCTTCTTTCAAATATATCATATCTTAATTCTAGTGAATAACAAGAGTAGGAGGAGGCCGCTCATTTGTTCCCAGCAGCTTAGACCTGAAATAACCACAAAGAAACCATATTAATTAAAACACTTCTTAGCCCATTAGCTCTAGCTTCTTATTAGCTAACTCTTACATATTAATTTAATCCATTTCTATTAATATGTATATGGCCATGTGGCTGTGGCTTACTGGCTAAAGTTTCCTTGTCTGTCTCTGGTGGGGCTACATGGTATCTCTCTGACTCTGCCCTTTTTCCTCCCAACATTCAGCTTAGTTTTCCCTGCCTAGTTAAGTTCTGCCCTGCTATAGGTCCAAAGCAGTTTCTTTATTCATTAATGATAATCACAGCATACAGAGGGAAATCCCACATTAAACAAGCATCACTAGTAACTTTGAATGAAATGAAATTTATGCCCTGGCAATGCTGAAGCATGCACGGGTAGCCCATATATGATGGTTCTGTTGAAGTTGTCTATATTGGGTTTCATGGTCTAAACTGATGAGGATGACTGACCAGCTCTCTTCCTCAAGAGGGCACCAGATCTCATTTCAGATGGTTGTGATTTTATATGGTTGCTGGGAATTGAACTCAGGACCTTTGGAAGAGCAGACAGTGCTCTTAACTGTTCTGAGCCATCTCTCTAGTATCTTTGAGCTGCTTTTTAAATGTCAACCCACAAGGTCATCTTCACAAGAAGGAATTAATTTGCTCGAGAATGTAGGCTAACACATTTTTTTTTAAAGTACTTGATATTGGGGCTGGAGAGATAGCTCTGTGGTTAAGCACATTGGCTGCTCCTCCAGAGGCTCTGAGTTCAATTCCCAACACCCACATGGCAGCTCACAATTCTCTATAACAATAATTCCATGGGATCTGATGACCTCTTCTGGTGTGCAGACGTACATGCAGAAGGCACATCCATATAATATGTGAATAAATAAATCCTTAAAATAAAATAAAGTACAGGATGTTAAGGATTGGGTTGAAAGGCTAAGGTGATTTTTTAGAGTTGACCAATTTACCAGCAAGTTGCCTTTGTTTTGGAATGCCAGTCCAACTTTGAACACTAAGTGAATCAACATTTTTCTATGCTCCTATCTCGCAGGATCTGTGTTTGTTTATGGCCCAAAATAACCATTACAAGAACAGAAAATATTGTTGATTATTATGAAAGTTGTTAATATAATAAATCACAAATTGATCAAATATCAATTTCCACAAACTCCATGTTGTCCCAATAGAAGACCGGAGGGCATGTGACCTCATTAACCCATACTCTGGATATAATTCTCTAAAAACGTAATAATTGTGATTACTTTAACAATGGTGTCCCAAAGGGATGGTTTAGGGGTATCTTGTCAGGACCTGGGAATGTGAAGGTGGTAAAGGCTTGGGAGACTGAAAGTAGAAGGAAGTACCAAAGGAAGCTGATGAGAACGTCAGAGTCCAAACCCCACAGGCTGGCTCGTGGAATGCTGTCTCACTCTGGTGTTGGATGATGGACAAATGGCAAAACTTTTCAGAAAGGAAAAATTGGCAATGCTTATTTAAAACCATAAAATATCTTATATTTAACTCAGTAATTAAATTTATGGGACTGTATTCTGGGAAAATCATTCTTACCCCTGTCCCACGGTAATCATTTCAAACATTTCCAGTCTAGAGAAACTTCATACAGATTTTCTCCACCCTTATCACACTTCTTTCTGGAGGATGAGCTAGTTCACCTTGACGCCTGGAAGAAGAAGAGGAGGCCAAAGGGACCTGCCTGGTGTTTTCCTTCTAGGAGCAAAGTGCCTCCCTCCACTGATGCCACTTCCCACCCCCCACCATGGACTCTGACCCATGTGGCCTTCTTCTCCTGCAGTCTCATTCACGCACACACTCTTCAGTTGTTTCTCCTCGTTTTTGACCTTGCCTTTCTCTTTCCTTCCCCTTTGACAATTCGGTTTATGAACACATAATCTGCCAGTGGTTGTAAAAGGCAAAGCAAAACGTTCTCTCCCAAGTTCCCCACCTGGCTCCTGTCCCTCTGCACATTTTCACAGAACTAGTTCTCTCCTTTCACAGACAGCACGTCCTCGTTTCTCTTCACTCCCAAGCTCCCCACCATCTTGGTCCTGTTCCCAACAGTGGTCCTGGAACCATCTCTGGAAAATCTTACCAGCATCCTCATTGTCACTCCATTCTTTTTATATTCAACCTTTTGGTGTTAACAAGCTCCAGGAGCAACAGGAAGAGCCACCAAGGAATTACAGAGCTGAGTCCTAAATGTCCTGCTGTCTTTGTTGTCATGGCGCCCTACATTGCTCTCCTCTGAACTATTCTTGGCTGAGGTACTATGAGTCACCTGTGATGTAATTTTCGTTGTACATGAGCTTGGATCCTGTCATATATAAATCCTATAGAAACATGTAGGAGTCTAGGCAGGGGATCAACACAAATCAGCAAGCAATGAAGACAGAACGGAAGTTTCTAAATACAGGGCAGTGTGAGAAGCCACTGATGACCAAATGGAAATGTTAAGTGCCCTCAGACGTGACTCAAAAGCCAGTGCTGCAGTAAGAGAAAGAAAATGCCTGTCAAACTAGAAACAAGAGAACTTGAGAGATGCTGGAGGAAGTCTGAACACAAGCTTTGGTCTGTCACGAGTTAGTCTAACAGTCTACAGTTTCTGTGCCAGATGTCTTCTTCTGGGGAGATATTTACTCTCATCTAATGGAGCATCCTGTCTATGAATCTGATGTTGCAGGTGGTCTGTTTTATGAAGTGTAATGATGATGGGAAAAAACAGAAAGCAGACAGAGCATTCACACAAGCAAGAGATGCCACCATCTCTTTATTCTGGATACATCCAGCTTTCTAACCCTTATGTTCTAACAAGCTGACAAACAAAGTACATTAGGAGAAATTATACAGACTTGCAAAAATACTTGAATGCCAGACATTAAAAGCAGGAAGGTTGCCCTTCTGAGAGTGATCTAAGTCTGATATTTTCCTTCAGTCTGAGAATGTTTGCATTCTAATGAAATCTAGTGAAAATATACTAAAAATATTTCTATGTATTTGAACCATAATAAGACCTTCTTACAAACGCAAAAAGGAAAGATACTGTTGTATGAGGCCCCGAAATAATCACACAGAAACCATATTATTTGCAATACTGTTTGGCCAATAGCTTAAGCATATTTCTAGCTAACTCATATCTTAAATTAACCCATCTCCATTAATCTGTGTATCACCATGAGGCTGTGGCTTACCAGGTAAAGTTCCAGCGTCCATCTCTGGCGGGGCTACATGGCTTCTCACTGACTCTGCCTTCTTCCTCCCAGCATTCAGTTTAGTTTTTCCCACCTACCTCTATTCTGCCCTGCACGGGCCCAAGATAGTCCTTTATTAACCAATGGTATTCACAGTATACAGAGGGGTATGTATCAAGATCATAGTTATTAAAACTTGGTGTTACTATATATATTACTCCTAGCATTAAATTGAAAAAAATCTGTACCAGTCAAAGAAGAATTTTTAAAAAGATTGAGCAAAACAAGTCTAGCTGCTTATATTCTTGTTAAGCATGGGTATTTCTTTTTCTAAATAAAGTCTTTACAATTTGGCAATCATAATTCTTTTCATCTTAATTTAGACCAAAAAATAAGCTATGTGGTGAGGAGACCCACTTTTGTTTTGATCCCTGCTACGTACATGCTAATCTCCCATACCTCTCAAATGTTATGATCAAGAAATTATTGTTCTCCGAAGCCCAAAGGTTTGACTCTCCTCTGGTAGCAATTGCAGTTGGGAAGACTTAGTATATAAACGTGCAGTGTGCTTGGAAAAGAATGTTCTTTAACACTGAAATCTTCACCTTTTAAAGCCACGCAGTATTGACATTCTTTTGTTTTAAATAGAAGATAAGGATAAGCTGAATTGAACTTTTAGTTTTTACCTAAGTGCTCTAAGTGGCACCTGATTCTTCTGGGCGGGTCCTTCTGATGATGTTTAATTGTCCTTAGAAAAACAAATTCTTTCTTGAAGAATGAAGGAAGCCCTCAGAGTAGGTTGTAGGCAGAAATGCACACTGAGAGTAATCACCAAGAGCAGTTATCATTCTCTAGGTATTTTGACCCAGACAATACAATCTCCAACTCCATAATATAATTAGACACCCCCTCCTTTCCTTTTTCTCAAAAGCAAAAAACAGAAAAACCAACCCACATGTTGACTGAGATTTCTGTCTCACCTGGTTGCTCTATGTTAGCCATGCCACCAACAGCCATTTAGTCCCAAAATAAACACATGGAGGTCTATGTTAATCATAAACTGATTGGCCTAGTAGCTCAGGCTTCTTACTTACTCTTATAACTTATATTTATCCATAATTCTTGTCTGTGTTAGCCATGTGGCTTGGTGCCTTATTTTTGGTTACAAGACAGTGAGAAATCAAGTAGAAAGTGAGATGGAAGCTTCTTCCGTGCTGCCTTGTTTTCAGAATGCAGAATGCTGGAAAGTGCTATACAAGTTGTTAGGGAAGAAAAGACATCAGCGTTCTTGCCTAAATGTAAACTCTACAAACTATAGCACCAACCTGTCTGGTAAGATGTGCCCACAAATGCAATCATTGCAGGAATTTTTTGAAGGCAATCAACTATTCTCTGCTTATATCTGAGACACAGTCCACAGAAGGAAACCCACGCCGGCCCTGGGAACTGTAAGCCTTGTCAACCCATGTCTTGAGAGGTCGTAGTCTCTATGAGGGAATTTACTACTGATGGCTAAAAAGGCATAATGTCAAACTGCCTTTTGTATAATCATATTCATATCCTTAAACAATTGCTACTCTCAACTCTAATCAGCAAAGCTCCTCTTTCCAGTAAATGGCAGCAAATGCAGAGATTCCTGGCTGCTCGGGGGACAGAGAATTAGTGAGGATGAGGGCTCGTCCCTAACAAGGCATTTCTACTACCTCTCTAAGGCTCCTGGAATGTTGTCGAAGAGGGGAAGAAAAAAATGTAAGAACCAAAGGAGAGGGTGGTAGAACGAAAATCCTGCTCTTTAGGCAGGACACAGTCAATGTAGTCATGAACACAGAGTCGTTTAGGCCATTTGCACTAGACCTCCAAGAGACAGACCCCGCAAAGTCATAGATGGAGGAGGAGCTCATGGGAATTTAGCCTTTACTGTTGCACTATAAGCTACTGATCAACTCTAAGAGAGAGGGAACCATCACCTTCAGCTATGTATTCACTGGTGAATCCATTGGGCACCAATGAATAGTTCTAATCCAAAGGCCACACAGAGAACCCTGGTCAAACCCAGAGGAACACACACAAAACAAAACAAAGCAGAAGTGGGGAAATAGATTAAGTAGGGAAGAGGAGGTAGATAGGGGAGGGAGTTAAGAAAAGTGGAGTGAAAACATTCACAATCATTAGACATACTTCATAATAGTCAAACAACAAACTGAATTAACAAAAAACCATTGAGGCAAGCTTGGCTGGGGAGATGGCTCAGTTATGTCATAAGGACCTGAGTTTGACCCCGAGAATAAAAGTATTTTTTAAAAGTCAGGCTGTATACAATGTACTTTGGCTATATTCATACACACCCATTCATCCTCTTTTCAATTCCTCTTGGGATTAACCCCCCCACCCCAACACATTTCTCTCTCAATTTCATGTTATAATGTTATTATTTAACCTACTGAGTTGAGAGAGTGCCGCCCATTTGTTCATAGCTACAGGGTCAGCCATTAGGGCATGAGCAACCTACCAATGGCCAGTCTCCCACAGAAAAGTGACTATCCTTCCTATAGCAACCATCAACTGCCAAAAGCTCTTCAGCTAGAAGAGGAGTCTTGGCAACCTTTCCCGGCCCATGTTGGAACATGGAGCACCAGGTTGGTTCTTATGCAGATTTTGGGCAGATAACCACAGCTCCTGTGAGTTTATGTAACAGCCATGTCCTGTCCAGAAGACAGCATGTCACAGCACCCCTCCCCATCTTCCAACTCTTGCATTCTTTCTACCTACTTTTCCATGTTTCCTGAGCCTTGGTAGAGGGCATTGATATAGCTGGTACATCCATAGTAGGCAATCTCAGTCATTTATTTTCAACACTTTGAGCAGTTGCCAGTCTCTGCCTTAACCATTACCTGTTGCAATAGGGACTTCTCTGAACAGGACTTAGAGCGGCACAAGTCTATGAATGATAGCAAATGTTTAGGAGGCAGTGTGACAAAATAACAACAGTGGGTTTCCTTCTGGGGCCCTGGGACCTTTCTAGTCACATGGTTTGACCATCTTTATCAATATTGGGCAAGAATTTCCCTCCTGTGGATTGAGCCTCAAACCAATCGAGAGGTGGGTTGGTTGCACCCAATAAGCAGCCATCCTCTGGTTCTTGAAGACATAAATAATATGTTACTTCCTACAGTCTTGTATTTAGTCAGTTCTCAATTTTGGGACATTCTTTCCCAAAGCAGCTTCTCTATGTCTGCAGCCTTCAGAGGCAACATCTTTTAGAACCAAGTAACTCTGAACATATGGAGTTCCTAAGGCCTTTGTCCACCTAGATCGGTGGGATGAATAGCTGAAGCAGAGATTCTAACTCATCAATCTTAATCCTGAATGCTACTTTTTTACAAATGTACTCTTCTTTCCAACTTTGATCATCCTGTCTCTCGAGAAAGAAGACTTAACTCTTTTGCTTAGCTAACTTCCCTTCAGTTTCTTGCTTTGTGCTATCTGAAGCATCTACCAACTCCTGCCTTAATGTCTCCCTCCTCCGTGCCTCTCCCAGCCAACCCTGTCAGTCATGGACTTCTTGCTCCAAGAAGACATTTTGCTACAAATTGACAGCTGTGGCTTTTCTCTGATTATCTTCCGCTCATCCTCCACGAACGCCTTTGTCTTCGCCAGCCTTATCTGCCAAAATATGATGTCATATGCTTTCAGTAGCTTAAATGATGGGGCCTTATTTAGAAGCTGAAAGAAAAAGATTGCTAGCAGGACTGGTGTCTGGTGAAGGATTTCTCCCAGGGTTGTATATAGTAACCATCTTTTAGTATCTTTACCTGGGAATGCAGGAAGAATGAGAACAGGAAAGGAGAAAAGAAATGTGAAGAGGGAGAGAATAAGGGGAGAAAGACAGAGTCAAGAGACAGAGATACAGAGAGTTCTTCCATTTATTATAAAGCTGCAATCCTATGAGATTAGAACACACTCGGATGAATGCATTTAACCTTATTCCCAAATGCAATCACATGGGAACTAGGATTCCAACATGGGAGTTTGGATGCCAGAGCACAACTCGTTGCACTGCACTCTTCTAGTAATGTCAAGATTTCATCAGCACCTTGCTGCTTCCCTGAAGGACAGGAAACCCACTCAGTAAGCAGATCAGAGCAGTAGACAACAGACGACCAAGCTATACCAAGAAGTCACATGGTCAGCTAAGACAGAACGTATCCTGATGTGCACACAGCCATTCCTGCAGGTGATGGCTTTCAGCTCACTTCTCTGCCTTCAAACAACACACCTTTTATGCTGTCCCATCTTATATTTAAACCAGACTGGCTCCCAAGTCACAAAACAGCGGCAAAGTTTAGCTAATCAATGTTTTACTGCCACAATTAAACCGTACGCTTACAAATGAAATGTAACACTTAAAACCAAGTCCCAATTTCTCCAGGCTGAATTAATACACATAAACTGTTACCGCAGACAGCCACATTCTTTTTGCCATTTATTAGGGTCCATGGCACGCAAGTGAGGGCAATGATTCTTAATTATCACAGAACTTGAAGACCATGACTCCTTCATTTTCCAGCTTTGTCCCAACAACTTCTGAGGCCTCTTGTGTGGATGAGCTTCTGGTCTTTTTCAATTTGTGTGGCATTCCCTCCTCTAAAGAGCAGCCACCGCATGTGACTTGTCCTCCAAGGGAAAGTGAAGAAATCGAGACTTTGCCTTCTGGGGCTGGAGGATAATTAGAGTAAAATGGTTTATCTCAGCCTCAGAATGTTGAACAGCAGCTCCTGTGTCTGCCATGAATTCCACAGCTCAAGTGATGACAATTTCTCTCTCCCAAATCCCACCCACAGAGGTTTCCACCAGACCACCACCATAGTCTATTATTAGCCTATATAAGACCAGCAATATCTCAACGGAATTTTTGTAGGACTAAAAAAAAATTGCATACTTATATAATAGAGGTGGGAATTGATTTACATCGCTACAGTTTGAGCTCCTAAGCAATACAATATTCTAGAAATATTCATTAACCCAAAAGGAAATTTTAAACAGAGAAGCTGAACCACACCTCCTAGCAAGGTAAGCAGAGAAGAGAGAAGCAACACAGTTGGCCAAGCTCGTGTTCATCTAGGCTTTGCAACGCCCCACTCTCAGCCCCTTTGGAGGCTCAGATTCCTTTGAAATTTGGTAGAATACTATTTCCTATGAAGAATAACAAAAAAATAAGTCTGGGGAACTATGGCTAAGATTCCAGCCATATCAACTATATTCTTATAAAAATTATGATGAACTAACTTGAAATTCATCAAACACATGCAGATTCAGTTTGTCTCACAAAAATGTGATTTTCAAGCAATTATATACTAGGAAGGGATCTTAGAGATCCTCTCTCCAAATCTCTTATCTTACGAATGGAATCTCTCTACCTGGGGAAAGAGAAGTTGGTTCTCTGGGGTTAATCTGTTATGCGCTCTGGAAGGAGTCAACTAACTGGAGAGCGGTACTGTTTCTATAAAGACTGAATTCAGCCACAGATTGTGTACGTCGGTTGGGGACTAGACAAGGTACCAATTGAATCTACATGTTTGGGAAAGAGGCAGTGCCATTGTTTGCCTAATGTGGAGCATCTCTGATCTGAAACTCTGAAATTCAAAATTGTCCAAATTCTTGAGCCTTTTGAGTCTAGAAGGGATACCACAAGCTGAAAGTTTCGGGGTGTGATTATTCCATGTATAAGATTGCAAAGATGACTTTAGATTATGTGCATAAGGTGTTCATAAAGCATATATGAAATCTGTATTTAGACTTGACTCCTATTTTCAAAATATCTTACTATGTAGTTGCAAATAGTTGAAAATTTCAAAGATTTTTCTAAAATTAAAAAGAAAGATACTCAATGTATATTACAAATAAAGACACAGAACTGTCAGTCTTATCTATAATATGTCCACAATCTGCCGTCAGGCTCCAGATACCCACTATTGGAATCGTCAGTGGACCTTTGTATCTCTATCAAAACATTCATCTATATGCAAATTTTGTGTATATTGAGTGGTGGATATGATGGCTTCTTTTTAGATATTTCCAAGTTGATTTGCTCATCAACTTTTACCCTGATACTTGCTATAATTTGATAACTGATAATTTACCGGGGCATTTTACCACCCATGAAATAAGTTGAGTCAACCTGTTGCCATTTGGAAACCTGAAATTCAAACTGAAGCATGGTGACGATGTTGCCCTGAGGGACATAGCTTCATGAAAGAATTATTCGGGTATGTATTCTCACTTTCCAATGGTACAAAGCTCGCACAGGGGAATATATGTGGTGTCATGCTCATCTGACAGGTACAGTTTTAAGAATATGGCTAAGAATGCAGCCTAACTGACTCTAAGAACAGTGAAAATAAGCAGCAAATTTTTTTAAAAAATGCATATTTATCTTCTAGGGCTGTTATTTTGCCATTTTTAAAATTATTTGGTCAAAGATGAAACATAATATTTACCTTTAGCTCAACAGAGAAAAATGGTCTGGAAGCCAAATTTAATAATCTAATCTATGTGAGGGCGTTGTCCTCATGTGATGGTTAATTTCAATTGTCAACTTGATGAGAACTATAGTCATCTGGGAGCTGGGCTATGAGCATGTCTATGGATGATTATCTAATAGGTTAATTGGGTGGGAAAGCCTGTCTACTCTGGCTGCTTTTATTCCCTATGCTGGGATCCTGGAGTGTATAAAAAAGGAGGAAGACAGCTGAGCTTAAGCTTCCATGCGTCTCTGCCTCTTGTCTGTGAATGCACTAGGGCCATTTTCCTCAGGCCCCTGCTGCTGGGACCCGCCCACTCCAATAGACTGCATCCTCAATATATGAGCCCAAATAAACCCACACTCTCTTTATTTGCATTCGTCTGGATCCTTTATGACAACCACAGGGAACTCTCAGGATGGCTTCAAAGGAATCCCATTGTACTTGAACATTCACATATGACTACAGCTTGAACATTGTTTATCATAAAATCTTAGAAGTATTTGAATATTTTGTACATATACTATTCGAATTTTTGTAATATTTGCACATGCGTTATGGGAGATGGGGTACAGAAAAGAGAAAGAAATGAATTCGCGGTCCACAAATACCTTATGCATATGTAAAATTCTCTGAAGAGAATTTTATCTATGTATAGACATGCTTTGTTCTTGTTCACTTCTTTATGCAGTATTTGAGATCAAGTTAGGTGACAGAATATTAGGTAGTTGCTGGCCTACATCTCTAGGCCTCAGCAATGTTTTAGGTAGTGTGCACGAAGCAAGTTTCATGACAGGGAAGACTGTCTACTTATGAGGTAGTATCTGCATTCAAAAAGATTTTGCAGCTTTTGAGACTTACGAATCTGGCAAACTGCTATTATGACTTTTAATCATTTACTTGACACAATCTACAATCACTGGTAATGGAATCTCATTAAGGGACTGTCTAGATTGGTCTGTGGTCAAGTCTGTTGGTGATTATCTTGATTGCATTTATTAACACGGGAGGACCCACCCACTGTGGGTGGCACCATTTCCCAGTCAGGGGATCTGGAATGGTACATGTGTAAAAAGCCAGGTGAGCAGAAGTATGCAGATATTAATTCTTTCTGCTCTGTGTCTTGACTATGGATCCATCTGACCAACTGTTCCTACTTCCCACGGATGTGGCTTAAAACCTGTCTTCTGTAAGTTGTTTCATCCAAGGAACTGAAGCAGAACTAAGATATGTGGTTTCATGTTGTCAATATCACTAGTAAACACTTTGGGGTCTCATTTTCATCAACCACTCCCCTAAATCCAATCACATGTAACAGTTTGGGTTTATCTATCATTCTGCTTTCATCCATCACCCTAGCAACCTGGATTGTTACCTGAACCCCACTCAGCAAATTAATCTTCTCTATTTATTCCTCAATGTCCATTGGGAAGTACAGATACCAGGGCCTTCTGGGAATCTCACCAAGAACCAATCCGAACTACTGTATTCTTCTGAGCTTCTAGGATGCTCCACCACAATCTCAGTTTTCACCTAACTATGATTTTAGTTATTGTTTGTACAAGAACTACATTATAACCATCTGTCTGCCTCTCTATAAGTGAAATAATTTTAATAGCAAAAATAATCCATTATTTATTATAAGACTTCAAGAACATAGAACCAGGCATGGTTGCTCACTCACCAATCCCAGAAGTCAGAAGGATGGAGACCCAGTCTCAAAAACTACCAAACAGCAACAATACCAATGGATGGAGCTAAAATAAAGAATAAAATAGTATTCATAATTTTTCCAGCAGAGATAATTATTTGTATTGCAATGTTAACATTAGGAAATTAATGCAAAACCATGCACCCCCTTTGCTTCTTTTTTCTGTGCTTAAATGAACCATACTCTGGTGACCCATGCTGCATGTCAGAACTCATGCTCGTCTTTGATTGTCTAGTTCCTGTGGTTTGGTTTTTGCTCAGTCAGTCCTTTTGAATGCTGATCTCATAGATTCCCTTGAACCTTTTTCTGCTCTTTCCTTCTGTTTCAAACCTGCAGAGGAAGGTTGAGTTGTCCTACAGCCTGGGGGTGTCCCGTCAACCTGAGGAGGTGTTCTTATATGATATGTGAAATATCCTTCTCATTGAGGGTCATCTTGTACAAGCGTGTGTGTGGTAGATGCATAAGTATGCACATTCATACATGTATTTGCATGCCCCCTGTGCCCATGCTGAGGCCGAGAAAGAACACCTGGTATCTTTCCCTAGTGTTCACTGCCTTACCCTCTTCTCACATCTTTGTTTTATGTCAAGTCTCCCTGGGCAGCTTAGGCTGCCGGGGAACACTATGTAGGCCAACCTGGCCTTGAACTCACAGAGACACTCCAACCTCTGACTCCTACATTCTGGAACTAAAGACATGTGCCACCACACATGGCAAAGCTGATTTTTTTAAAAGCATCATCACATACATTTCCCAAGCCCTTTTGTTGTCTGTGTGCTGTGTGGACTATTATTGTTTCATTTTGTCCTAAGGATGAAAGGGAGAGGAGGACAATGCAATTGGAGTTATCAACTATTTGTGGAACAATGACATAGTGACGTTGACTGAAGTGTGTACCTGTGAGAATATCTTGGTCTGATAAAATCTAACTGCAAAGTATGATTCTGGGCCAGATCTCAGACTAGGAGCAATTACTGTAAGGATTTTAGTAAGAAAGTTGATGGAATGTGCACGAACTTTACAGACAGCCCTCTTAATTCTGAAGGCAAAACTTGATTTGAGCAACTTTCCTGTAAGCATAGAAGCAATGCTCTTTATTCTTACGAAATGTACATATATATATTTCGAGGCAAATGGAGATTTCCATACTTCATCTCAAGTGATCGAAAGAATTAAAATTAGAAAGCCAGGGCCCTTGAGATGTCTCAGCAAATAAAGACATTTGTCCCGAAGCTGAGAATATGAGCTAGCCCCAAGTTGTCCACTGACTACAAGCTCACCATGGCACATGTGCCGCCCATAAACAAAAGAAAAAAAATAAATGTAGTTTTTAAATTAGAGAGAAAGAGAGAGAGATAGTGAAAGAATATATTCAGTAAGAGGCTAACAATGGTTGCATTTGTTGAAAGAGTATTGGATAGTAAATTAATTTCTTAGTTAACATACAAAGAAATGTGCTCTGTTGTGATGTGTTGTAAACATACATTATTATACTTCATTCTTATTTGATCTCACCCCACCCCCACTGCCCTCTTGAAGCTTTATGGGTTCAAATTATTTCAACGTAAAAATTAACAATTACAAGTCAGCATCCTGATAAAGTCAAACAAAAAATGTAAAAGAGAATATTCTCCCTAAAGGTATGATTTTACCCCTTGAAATTGTTTTAAGCATATGACATTGGTATTAAAATCCCTTAGAAGTCAGTAAAGCTAGCTCTTCTCACTCTCTCTTTCCCCCCTTCCTTTCTTCCCTTCCTTCCCCTCCTTCCTCTCCTTCCCCTCTCTTTTCCTTTTCTGCAGAAGTTGCCTTGCCTAACACAAAACATGTTTGCATTCAGGATCCAGCCTTAATCTCTATTGCTGGGAACTATACAAACTCTGTTTGCCTGACTCTCCTGAATTTATGCAAAAACTCATTGGTAAAATCATGAGTGAATTCTTCATTTCTTTTAGTTGAAACAGATAACAGATAGTCTAGCACAAGTTTCACTCATCATAAAATTTATTCTAAAAACGAAAAGGGGATCAGGCTGAAACCACACACACACACACACACACGCACACACACACACACACGCACGCACGCACACACACGCACACACGTGCACACTCTTTCTTCTAAGCCCCAGACTGCAGACAGTTCCTCTTTTGTTAGGAACACTATCATATGTACAGTTTATGGTTCTCCGTCACATAGCAACATTTTCTATGGGTGCAATAACAACATCTAAAATGACATAATAAAAAAAGAATTATCTGTGATTAGAAGTGAACTGTGAAAATGACTCCAGTTGGTGCCAAGAATCAGGGGAGTTTATTATTTCAGTAGCTGCCGTGGAAACCCCTCTGGGTGCCTAGAAACCCTGCCTTGTGGGCTTTCCACCCATCCTCCTCACTGACGTGGTAATGGGCTTTGTTGAATTCAAAGACAGTTACGTCAGCAATCTGGGGCCTCTTGTGGGTTTTTCAGGCTTATAAAGCACACAAATTATGTCCAAATATTGGCCTGAAAAATTAGTAAGCTATAGGGCTTGTGTTATTTTAGCCAAGCCTTACCGGAGTAAAAAGAAACCTGGGGACCCTAAAGTTCAGTGGTCTTTTTGCTATGTTTCTGGCTTATTTTTTGGTGGGCTGATTCTGACATGCTTGTTATTCTTTGTTTTGTTTATTTCATTTTATAAACATTTATGTATATATTTAGTGCTGTCTATATTACTTATAATACTATATTATTAAATATAATACTAAACATATAATACTTCATACATTATATTATATAATAATCTATACATTATATATGTATATATAATGCCTATTGTATATTTATTTCTTATGTGAAACCCTGAGAAATTTTGGGCATACATTAATCAGCATTATTATAATTCTAATATATCGATATATGCTTCTTCTCTTTTTGGCTTAGTGTTGAGTAGCTAAATAGGAATCTAGAATTTTCTTCTATTTCAGGGACCCTCCTATCATTATCCTCGAAAATGAGAATGCCGTGCATTAACACTTGCTAGTGGGTGTTACATCCTCACACTATTCCATATGTGGAGTGTGGTCCAGCAGTTGCATGAAGATACAGCTGTGGCTGACCATGAAGAAATGCCGCAGAGGGTTGAAAAATAGCTCAAAGGGTAGTGTTTGTTGCACAGGAGTGAGGGTCTGAGTTCAATTCCCAGAATCCACATGAAAAGCAGGGCACAGTAGTGTGTAATTTTAATCCCAGTGCTGAGAAAATGGAGACAGGTCCCTCCTTGGGAGCCTTCTGGCTAGCAAGCCAAGTTGAAAAAGTCAACAACTTTTCAACAGTTGAATGGCAACTAAGGAATGACAGCAGAGGTTATCTTCTGGACTCATTGCACGGCACACACACACACACACACACACACACAGATTACAGAGACTAAAATTACTCTTAACTTTCCGCGCGGACTGCTGCATTAGCTTAATGAGCTAAAGCAGTAAGTATAGAGTTCAACACTTGAACGTAAGAACGGATCTGATCTGAATGAACAGGGCTAAATTCCTAAGTCTTGTTTTCTTTGTCAGAGTAACACAAAGGCTAATATTAGTGTTTGAAGAAACAAGGCATGGAAACCAATCAAAACCTAACCTATTCCAGGGCTTTAGGAACTCTAAAGTTCTCTAGCAAATGAATGGTGTCCCAGAGGTCTTCCAGCAGGAGGTCTGTAGACCAACACAATCACCACAGTCCCTGAATCCAGTGCAATGTATTGCTAACGATGCTTATCATTCATATTTATGTGCTGGGAGCTGCAGGGAGCCAGACTCCAAAGTTCTTCATAATATTATTCATCAAGGAGGAAGATAATTACTGCTAGCCATTGGGAAGTATAATTGTTAATAAAACCATGCTTATTTTAGGCTACTTGTATTTTAATACAACATTTTCCACCAGACCTTCACATTTTCCAAACTGCTAATATTTAATGTTCATTATTTAATTCCAACAAACATTAGTAAGGGGTTCCAAAGGTCAAAACCCAAGAGGGAAGAGGAGGCTTTCTTGAATAAAGTTATTTACATAGCTAATCAGGGGCATAAGCCCAAGAGGTATGCAAATCACCTTGTTTCCAGAGAGGGAACAGTAGAATAGTCTTTGGCTGCCATTCACACCCTGGAGATAAACAAAAGATCTGACTTTCTTCCGCTGGACTTTTCTTCTGTATGTGATCTTATTTGGTTTCAGTTTTCAAGTTTATAGAAATAATCTTCTGGGTGAAGCAAGGTCAAAACAGCAACCTAGGGTTTAACTGCTGATCAAGCAAACAGGATATCCCACTATTTCCCCAAAGCCATAAACCATCAGTTAATGGTGTCATTCCCACCCATAATACCCTCTAGGACCAACAGGAAATGTACCTTCCTTAGCTGTCCCTGTGTAGAAGTATTCTTAAAAATAAATAAACAGATAAAAAGTAAAACTGGTTTTTCCTCTCCATCCCACTGAGCAGATACAATGCAGAATCATCCCAGCTGTCTGATGAATTGTCTTTCATTTGCCCAGGTGTGATAGGATGCACATCATTTCAAATTGACAGCTGAAATTCTAAGAGATGTGATATAAATTCTGAACATGTTTTCTATACCTTCCTGCTTGCAAAATATTGTGCTTCTTAGAATATCAAGTGTGTCGTAGCTGCAGCCACCCACAACTGTAGTCCCAGTGCTCAGGAGACTGAAGAAGACTGATTAAGAATTCAAGACCAGCCTGAACTAGATATCTTGAATCAAAAACAAATAAATAAAGAGAAACCATCACTGACAACAACTAAAAATATATCACCAAATAAACATTCCTAAGGGCAAGGGGAAAGTCACAAGGCCACAAGAAAAAACCAGTTTGAGGAATGGATTAGACCTCACAGAATATTTCTTGTGAAGTATTTAAGAAATGAGAAGTGTTTGAAGCATCCCACACTGCGTTGCGAAAGGCTGACAATATCTCTCTGCCAGCAAAGCTTTAAGGGTTACTTCCTCAGAAGTTGTGTTGTGTTTATGCTGTGTCACAAATTCAAAACTGTCCCTAGCACAATAGCACCTTTAGCTATTTATTCTATTCCACCAAACCAAAGAAAAGTAAAACAAACAACCAGCCTTTTTCTTGTTTTCAGTAGGTTTTCTCTTAGGATCCTTAACCTATTTAGCTATAGATTCTTGGCCTGGTAACAGTATCATGTATGGTTTCTATCTTGTAGTGTGGGTCTTAAGTCCAATCAGAGAGTAGTTGGTTACTCCCAAAACATTTGTGCCTTTATTGCACCAGTGGGCATGACTTGTCAGGCCAATTATTGTTATAGCTTACAGGGTTCAAAGTTTGGTAAGATTAATGATCATTTTTCTTCTCTGTGGTATGTGTAGCATCCACCATCTAACTAACTTTAACTTTCTAACTATGAAAGCTAGCCAGTAGGGGTAAAGCTTCAAGGTCAGTATCATAGCCTTAAACCAGCTCCTAAGTTTTTATTGATACACAAAATGAAGAGTGCATCCCTCTGTCCTCATCAGTGTCATTTCCTTTTGCAATAGATGGTGGTTAACACAGGAGACCCACAACTCATTAACAAGAAAAGAATAGGAGATGCGGAGTGCTCAGCCTTAAATGAGGCACCTGTATCACACCCTTTCTACCGAGGTTCAGGGATCATTGTAGAGGAGGAGTTGCAAAGAGTCAGAGGCAATGGATGCTGAAAAGGAAGCAGTGTTTTCTGGCACAATAAGGCAATTGCACATATCACCTCACAGTGGTTGTGACAGCATGGACAAGACCTTTACAATAAACCAGCACAAAGTCCCAGCCCTAACCAGGGAGCTAGTTATAATTAAGGGCTGCTGGGGAAGATTAAGTCAGTGTTCTTTCTTTAAAGGGGTGATCCTTGGTAGGTTGACCACGCTTCATGCGTTGATCTCACACCCAAGAGAATTTGAGGAACACGAACTAGACTTGATGGGTCTGAGAGAGGGAGTTTAATGTATAACAAGGTGGGGGGAGGTTTTGAAGAGTTGAGAGGAGTGGTTAATATGATCAAAATACATTGTATGACAATCTCAAGAATAAGAGTATTACTTTAATTTTTAACATTGCTTTAGTGTATCCCAGAGCTGAACACACAGGCTGCATGTGAAGAGGTCAGAGAATAGCTTTCGGAAGTCAGTTCTGTTGTTTAATTTCACTATGTGTGTTCTAGCTACTAAACTTGGATCATCTGACTCTACCTTCTGAGTCAGCTCGCTATGTCAAACCAAACAACCTTACTTGCATTCTGTTCTTACTGTAACTTCAAGTCCTGAACCATCTATTTCTGCTTTTCTAAGGTTTAGTGTTTTGTTTACTTGTTTTGTTTTCAAGTCTCCTGACTTGCCTGAAGCCCACATTCTACCTTTTACTACACATCTTCTCTTGCCCTTCTAAAATCCAGACCCCTTTCTACTTCTTTCATTCAGATTCCCACAAGGCAATCTGCTATGTGTGCTTCATGCATTCTAGCTAACAAGCTGGCAAAGAGGGCTAAGAAAACCAGACACTTCTGGCTGTATTTATTGCCGGCATGGCATTCCAGCTTGTCCTGTCCTTGATGGCCACTGATAATCTGTCATTCAGCATTCCCCAACTGCAGCTTTTATATGATGTTCTAAATTGACTCTGTACCAATAAATGCCTAACGTTGTCTCCTAGGATTTAACAGTCTTCCCTGGTGGATTTGTATGATATTACCACCTTTCTTCTCTAGCATATTCATTGTGGGTATTTTGTGTTTCCCGTATTTCTCCACAGGTTTAAAGCCATCAACCTTCTATCACCCAAACCATCTCAGCTCTTCCACTGCTTCTTCACTGACTTACAAGTGTCTGGCCTCAGCATCCTGACTCTTTCTATTGATTGCAATAACCATGTAAATGATGAATGATTCAATATTGCACTTGCTCTTTGCACAAAACATTTAGCATTCCCCATCATTTCATAGTACAGTATCCTTCATTGTTCCAAGAGGAATCTATAACAACACTCCAGACGATAACTCAAATCACCTATAATACAATTTTTCCCTATACACACTTACCTATAACACAGTTTAATATACAAATTAGGCATATTCATATATTGTAAAAAAAACAGAATAATTGATAGCAATGTCTTACAGTAAAATAATTTAAAATGCATGAATTATTGATTTCTGAAATTTTCCATGATATATGTTTTGATAAAGTACATTCACAAAAATGCTGAGCTGTTTTATTGTTAGTTACAGAAATTTAGAAAGGATGTATTTTTATGAATTTATTTTTTTGTTTTTTATTGTTATTAACCTCATACTATGGTATATAGGTGTCACAATTCTTGAGGAAAGCCAAAGGCGTGTTTGTGGAGTCTGTTCTCTTTTTCCACCTTTACTTTGGCTCCAGGGATGGCACTGAGGTTGTCAGTCAAAGACAAGACCCTTTGCCCATTGAGCCATCTTGCTGATTTTCAGAACAGATGGTATATCCTTTGTCTCATAAAAAAGTCACCCACCTCCTAACAAGGTGCTTCATTTGTGTATTAGTGGGGAAAATATGCGTAAAACTTATTATAACATTAACACACAGGAAACTTCAGTTTATTGTCATTTTAATAAGATTTTTTTTTAAAAAAGATTCAATATTGTCAACTTCTACTGTTTAATATTGAGATGAGATAAAAGGAAAAAAATAATATAAACACCTTCCCTTGTAAATGAACCATCAAGCACACACACATGCGCACATTTAATTGGTTCCATGATTTACACAGTGTGCTTTTCACTATTTTCCACCCACTTGTAGTATTACAATATTAATCATTTTCCATGGTCAATTATGGGGGATTAAAGCAGAGTGCCGTCGTGACCATGGGCAACCTGACATCACTTAGAAATGGGCTCTGTTTTTTGTCCTCCCCCACTTCCATCCCAAGCTGTCCCTATATCATAGTCAGCTCTTCAGTCAGGAGCCACGCAGAAAAGTCAATTAATGAAACAGAAAGGATCAGATCATGTGCAAAGCCCCCAAAGAGTGGAAATCTCTCACACCTGGGCTCCAGTTCGAGCTATTGGAGATGTTCTTAATCTTTCAGTTGTTGAATGAAGAAAATGGTATCCCATAATCCACCTGTTGTGGCTAACCTTAGTTGTCAACCTGACTTCATCTGGAAGAAACTAAACCCCAAACTTCTGGGCATGCCTTTGAGAGATATTCTTGATCAGATCACTGAAGGTTGGTATACACACCCTAAATCTGAACTATACCTTCTGTGTATAGCTCACATGAAAGGACAGAGAAGTAGGAAGTTTTTTTTCTTTTGGACTGCTTGTCCTCACCATCACTGGCAAGTTCCTCTAATTCTTTTGTAGTATTAAACCAAACTTTTTCAAGATTCTAACATAGACAGAAGATCAACAGTTTCCCAGAATCCTCTGGGACTCCATAACCAGATTGGGACTGCTGAGAGGCATGCAGCCTCAGGGACTGAACTACGACCAGATTCTTGTCCTTTGTGCCATCAGGCAGCCAATTTTGGATTACCCAGACCACAGTCTATAATCTAGTCCATTAAAAACCATATACATACGTACACGCACACACACATGTGCATATGTATATATATATGTGTGTGTATGTATGTATATATATATATATTCTATTAGTTCATTTCTTTAGAGAATCCTGAGTAATATATTACCAGTGTGGGCTACAGAGACAGTTGCTCCTGGCCCTAGTTACTCAATATTAGAAACACACATGTTGTGATCTCAGGTCAAAGACAATGATTATAACTGAGCTTCTCCAAGTCCAGTCACTGCCTCTGTAATCCAGGTGTAATCCCAAAGGACATCTGTGATCTACAGACCAACTCTAGGAAGAGGATGAAAGAGACAAGGGCAGTAGCTGAGTGAAGCTGCCCGGCTTTTTGAGTGAGTTTCTGATGTTTCTTATTCACCTCACAAAAACATTCCTGCTTTTTCTCCTCAACTTCTCATTCAGAAATTATAAAAGCATTTATATTTTTATATCATATTATCAAATATATTTACATTAAGTTAATATAGTAAACATAAATGCACAAAAGATAAAATACTATAATCAATGCATATTGGCATAAATATTTAAAATATTATATATCACAAAAAAGTGTAATTTTAATTTCAATAGAATCAAATCCATTTGAAATTTAGTCATGAGTAAATTCATCAACCATCACATGTCAGAGGGCAGAAATCTTTCAAATCATATGAATAGTGCCCTATATTAGTCAAGAATAAAGAAAGGGACATAAAGTTGAGAGGGTAGGAAAGGAGGTGGCGTCTGAAAGGGATTGGGGCGGAAGTCAATATGACCAAAATACATCACATGAAGGTCTCAAAGAACTAGCCCTAAGGTTATTTTCCAAAAATAAATAATTCCAGTACTTAGTGGGTAGACCCCCCCCCCACACACACACACAAAAGTGTCTTTTCTTCTCTTCCTCCATGTTGCATGGAGACATGACTGATTGGGATTCTCATTTTATGGGATGCAGGTTTCAGGAAGCTGTACACCATGGGCTTCCAGCATTATCCATGCAGGAGATGGTGTATCTAAGTCGAAGCTGTCGTGCAGAAGCGCAGTCCATCGTACATATTCTGCAGAGTAAATACAATTCCACATGAACAAGAATAGAATCCACTCGTAGTCTGGGAAGAAACTACTAAAAACCATGTGCACAATAAAGATTTCATTCCATTGTAAGAAGTCTGTCTTCCCAGGCTGGGGAGATGGCTCTGTGGTTAAGAGCCTGAACTAGGCTTGCAGAGGACCTGGGTTCAGATCCCAGCCTCCAGGTTGGGGAGTTCACAAATATCTGCAACTCCAACACTAAAGGATATGATATTCTCTTCAGGACTCCATAGGCACCCACACACGTGGTGCACAGATATACCTAAAACACATAAATAACAAAATGAATCTCTTAAAAATTCTTTGGAAACTAACCTATGTCATATCCTTTCCCTGTTATCTTCACTAAAGTATCAAAACTTACTATATATAGAAATGGTTTTAAACAAAAGGTGGTGAGCATAACTATTGTATACATTCAAATCATCTCTTCGAGCACTCTGGGAAGAAACCTGAATCGTATCCAGTTGTATTTTATTTCATCTTTGGCTTGGGCTTCCCTCCTTCCTTCCTCTCAAATCAATCAACAAACCTCTTCCTGGTCTATACGCTTTATGTTTTCTTTCTCATATTTTAAAAATATTTCCCTTTCAATCTCCTACTGTTACACTGTGAATTCCTTGGAAGAAAGTAATATATTCAGTAAATTCCCTGGTGGTATTTCCAAAGCTTTAAAATCTGTAATGTCATTTATTTTTTTCACTCATATTTATTTCAGGACTCACCTGGTTTGAGCCCTGCATTAAAAGAAAAGAAATTAAGGTTTGCCTCTTGCTTTGGAAGAATCACAACTGATGTCAGAGAAATGGCATAAAAGATATATACTGCCACAAGGACAAACAGTGAGGGGGAAAAGCCCAACACAAGAGTCATACAAAGTCAGAAACAGTACGAAAAAGGGTGACCCATTAAGTGCTTGAAAAGTTTCTTGCCTGTGTTCCGCTGACAAAAATGGAGAGCACACAGTTTGCCAAATCCAGCATGCAGAGGATTATATAGGAAACAGTGTGTGCTCAAAGGCACGGGACAGACAGCTTTTTAAATGACCCGGGTGGAAGCAAGAACTAGTTAAGATATTTGCTCACTTGTTTGACTTTTGCCAAGTTATCACAGATAATTATTGAAATGAAGGAATCAGGCCACACAATTTAATCAGAACTACTCCCTTCCTTCTCAAGCATATCGCGGTATATCTGGGTTTAGGTCTTTGTATTCTGTATTTATGACAAGGTCATGCCTTTGTTTCTTCCTCAAATCATGTATTACAATTGTGTGAGTGTGTGGGGTGTGTGTGTGTGTGTGTGTGCATGTGCGCATGCATGTATGTGTGACCATGCATGTCTGTGTGTAATATTTTTACCCCTAGGGTTCTTTGCAGTGGCCAGCAGTCTTCTGATCTGTCATAATTACTCTGCTATAAGGTTAACAGGCCATGTGATTGGCTTGTTTCCATAAAATAAATTCTGTACAATATCCATGGAGTTTTGTTTTGCTTCTCTCTATTTTCTCCTGACATGGGCATGAGTCTGGGCAGCTGAGGGGACTGTCAGATGGACCCCACATGTCTCACTAGCATTTTTTAGTATCTGGAAAATCCCTGAAACTTTGGACCTACAGAGTCGCAGGAACACTGGGTAAAGACAGCCTTTTTGAAATGTACTAGGCAGTTAGTTATGACTGTATTTATATCTAGGAAATTGAATCAGTTTTCTTGCCTATGTTTCCATGGAAAGGGCAGCCAGACACTATAATACCCAGGTCCTAGGCTTTTCACAAGGAAGCAACTCATCCTGGTCTTCAGGTTGAAGACCCATTTGATTCATCTGTGTATCTGCTAAGTGTTTTCAAAGTGGTAGTTAGACGGCAGACAATCAGAGTCCCTGTAGTTCAGAGGGATGTGCCACCATGGTCCCTCACAGTAGGAGAAATTAATGCAGCTCTGCAAGGAAACTTAACTAAAAAGTACTTCTACTGGGATTCAAAAATGCAACCTAGATCTATCATTTTAGCACATCTGTGTTCTGTCAAAATTAGGAAGTAATTCATTTTATTATGAATACATGAAAACTCAATCTTTTGTGACATTTGCATTCTAAATCCTGCTGGCTCAGTCCATTCTGCTCCACGTAGGTAATACCTTCACAATCATCATTATTTCTAAAAAATACACTTACTGAAGTTAAAAAAAAATGTTTCTGGTTGTAAGGGTAAGCATTGGGCTCCCAGGCTGGCTGGAAAGAGCCATGGTGATCACAAAGCATAGAGCCTGCATTGAGTCTGACATCAAAGAGCATGTGTGAGTGGAATTGAAGATCATCATGTTAAGCTAAATAAGCCAGACCCAGAGAAGTTACCTATCTCATTATCCCTTTCTTATGTGTAGAACCTAGGAGACACAGACATGGAAATAGAAAAGAGCTACTTTTAAAGAGGAAGTGGAGGGGTAAGGAGACAGGAGAGGGTAATGGAGTAAACATTATCAAAGTACAAGACATACTTGAACAAAAATGCAATTCTTATGCAACCTCACAGTACACTAAGTATGGCTTAATAAAATGCTTATTTTTTTCTTCTACTGAGAGAAAAAGAGGCAAGGAGAAAAGGTTCATATTCCTATAACTATGTCTAACAGAACTGCCCTTTGTGACATAAATAAGCGTTCATGAACAGAAAAGTAAACAGGGAATCTTTATGTTGCTTTTTTCCCTGTGTCCTTACAGGTTTTCCTGATTCTTATTCAGAAAACTCTCACAAATCATCTCGCTGACCTTGGCTTTGTGATACCATAAGATCAAAGCCTCCCTGGCCCGGGAGTAACTTTTCTGTTAAGTTTATTGAAGTACTCTGGGGCCGTATAGCATCCTATAATTTAGCAGTAAGATTGGGTGATTCCTACCAAAATCAGTATCCCAGGCTTTAGACACAGATATTCAATATTACAGTAAACAGAAAAAAAATCACAATCAGGGGCTTTATGGCCTGAGCCAGCAGGACATTTATGAGGCTTTTGCAAGTGAAGCACACCAGTCTGGAGTCACAGACTCGGCCTGACAGCACCCTATCTCTCTCTGCATCATTTACGGGACCCCTCTTGGCCTCTGAGTGTTGTATGAGCACTAAGAAGGTATGCTATAAATCTTGTCTGATACTTTAAAAGGGGAATTTGATCATCTCTAAAGAGAAAGGCCTTGGGTCAGTTTTATCCAGGATGCCCAAGGGGTGATGGAATTGGGAATTGAGCTCCGATTTACCACAGAATAGAGAGACACTCTCCAACTAAAGAGTTTTCTTGACCGCAGTACAGATATTCCTCTTCAAATCAATAGCCTTAGGTTTAGTTTTGTTACTGGAGCGATTCAACAGAATGGAAGCTAATAGCATAGTGTGGGCTTTCTTCTTTCTTCCTCTCCCCTGCCTCATGTCTTTCCATTGCCAGTGTCTCTACAGCACATGTACTTAAATTTTACATTGGCTCATCTTACAATGTTATTTCCTAGTCATTTTGTATGTATCTTTTCCCCCAATGAAGACCATAGCTCCTGGGTCTCCTGTTCAAGTTTATAATCAACCTCCTTTTGTGTTTCCATGTAGCTGCTGATAATAACTGTATCATAAATGCTAGCTGATTAAATGAGTGGATGAAGATGGGCTTGAAAATATGTCACTGGTGCAGTTATTCCTTAAAAAAAAAATACAGATTCAAGTGTGGTCTTACATACCTTTAATTCCAGCTCTAAGAAGCTTAGATAGGCCTTTTGAACTCGTGAGTTCAAAGCCAGTATGGTCTACAGTTAAAGGGAGTTGAGACCATCCAGAGCTGCACCTTAGGCCTCCCTTTCAACTTGTTTTTTCTCCCTAGACAGACATCTTTGCAAATCCTGTCCCCAACTCTTCCCTCTAGCATCTCTCCACCATTCTTCAGTGTCCTAGTTTCCTGGGAAACCACTATGTCTCTCTACGCCTGAAAGGAAAGACACCTATCTATAACTCTCTCTTCTTCGTACATCACCATGGAGACATATCCACTCCTGGACATCGCCTTTTCACTGAGTTTTCATCATGCCTAGCATTTCTGTTTTGCTTATGGAACAGACATGTATAGAAATATCTGGACCCTTGATAATTCTGAGTTTGTCCTTCAAGGTACAGGTGGGTATTGCTTCCTCGTGAATCTTTATTTTGTATTTGTCAATGTGAAAGTGTACTGTGTAATCATCTGTGCTATATATCCACATGCACTATGAATTACTAATATGCTTATTTTGTTTACTTCTCATTCCATCACACACACACACACACACACACACACACACTACTCTTTAAAGATTTTATTCATTGAGCAAGAAGCCTACAGTAAGAGAACTACATCAAAGTAATATCCCTAAGACATTGTTAACAGTGACAGGAGTTTGACAAGGTTTGTTAGGGGGTGGTTATTTATTTTAATTGCCAGAGTGTATTGTTGCAACCATTCTGGGCTTGCTTCAAGGAGAAAGAGAGAAGTGGGGTTTTTCAAGGGAGTACAATTATGTTAACTAAACAAGTTCTGAATCAATGGCTATAGCTACATCAAAGCAACCAAAAAAGAGTGAGGTGTCAGCAACCAACCTTCAGCTGGATTATTATGGGAGTGGGTGTGTAGTCCAGAGCCCATGCTCTGGGGAAGAGTGAGCAGAGAGAGAATTCTCTTTCGTATCATTATTTCCCCCAGAGTCTCATGTGGCCTAGCAGTCCCCAGACTACGTGACAAGAGCTATTTTCTTAGATTTCCACTGTCTTGTGCTGCTCAGCAGGTAAACCTAAGGTTGAATAGATTGCCATAAAATGTCTATGGAAACCACTTCCACAACTGTATCTACCATAACACATATACATGTGCATGCACATACACATACATAAACACGCAGATACACAGACATATACAAACACACTCAAACACAAAGATACATATATACACAAACACACATGCACACACACATTTATACACACATGTATATACACATAAATACGTATATACACACAGGACACACACATGCATGCACATGGAATGTTGTGGCTCTAACCCAGAGTAGATCACTGTTTCCATAAAGAATCCTGTCCTGGTACATGGTCAAAATACCTTCCACACTAGCAGAAGTACTTACAGATGTGTTAAACTAGGGATGCTCTATAGCAGTCCTTATAAAGAGTTGGCCCAAGGGTCCGAGTCAGGGGAGGAGCATAAAGAGCAAAGAAAAAGTTGAAGGGATAAGGAAATGCCACAAACCCATAGGACCCGTGCCTTGGGGAAGTTTATGGAAGGAAATGGCTTCTCCCTAGAACTTCCTGGAAGAGTAGAGTTTTGGGACATCTTGAATGTAGAATTCTGGGTTCTCAGAAGTCTAAGATAAGTTATTTCCACTGTTTCAAGTTGCTAAAGATTGTTACGGTAATTAGTTCAGCAGTGGGTGGACACTAACATATGGGGATAATTTTTCATTTTTTTATTGCTTTTCCTTATTGATTGTATGGAGGGTATGTGTGCCGAGACACAAAGTGTGGAGGTCAGAGGACAACTGGCATCAGTTGGGTTTCTCCCACTATGCAATTCTGGGAATGGAACTCAGAATATCAGGCCTGGTAGCTGTGCTGGATAGTTTTATGTCAACTTGGCACAAGCTAAAGTCATCTGAGAGGAGGGAAGCTCAATTGAGAAGACAATAGATTGGGTCCTAGACCAGACCTGTAACACATTTTCTTAATTAGTGATTGATGTGAGGAGGCCCAGCCCATTGTGGGTGGTGTCATTCCTAAACTGATGGTCCTGAGTTTTGTAAAAGGTGGGATGAACAAGCCATGGGGAGCAAGCCAGTTAGGAGTACTTCTCCATGGCCTCTGCATCAGCTCCTGCCTGTCCTCCAGGAGTTCCTGCCTCATTATTTTTGATGATGAACTGTTATATGGAAATGTGAGCAGAATAAACCCCTTCCTTCCCAAATTGCGTTGGGCATAGTTATTTCATCACAGCAATAGTAACCCTAACCAAGATAGTAGCAGAAATCTTTATCCTTTGAGCCAACTTACCCACCCTGGAGATATATAGAAGTTCATGCATTCAGAAAGTTTTGGCAAGGAGTACATGTAGAATTCAGCTACCTATTTGGACCTCTCCACAAAAAAATATAGAGATAATTTCATAGCAGATATATTCTCTCCATTTTTTCAGGACATAGTCTATGTACTTTTAAGATGTATAACTTGAAGACATAGGATGTATCTAATGGTTAATCTTCATCATCAACTTAACCAAATTTGGAATCACCTAGCAGACACACATTTGTGCATGCCTGTAATGATGTTTCCATAGAGGTTTACTGGCAAGGAAAGATCTCCTTTGAAGGTGGTGGCACCATCCTGTGGGCTGTGATCTCAGGAATAAAATTAAAAAGCAAAAAGCCAGCTAAGCACCAAGGTTCATCTCTCCTTGTTTCCCAGCTGAAGACAGAACATAACCAGCTGTTTCTTCTGTTGTCAGGTCTTCTCTGCCAGAATGGACTTTACCCCTTCATACCATGGGACAAGGTGAACCCTTTCTCCCCCAGGTGACTTTTAACATGCTTTGGCACAGAATGAGGAAAACTAGCCAATACAGATGTATCCATGGCTCTTTTGTGTTTAAGACATCACCAGCAGAATGCCTGGGAAAGGAGTATTTTATTTCCCTTTCCCAACTATTCCCACAAACCCAGAACAGTCTAGACAATGTGTCATGTATGCTACACATGCCATCTTCATGGCCATCACTGCTTTACTCCTGAGTGCCAGTCCCATGGACCCAGCTAAGATTGCAAGGCATGCTTCTGCCTCTTCCTCTGTGGCTTTGGATCATAAGCAGGAGAGCTCTTCTATTCTCAGTGTTGGTATAAGTATTTTGGGGACCCAGGTTGCTGTCTTCTCATTGGCTATTGTGCCTTCATCTAGGCTAATGGAGGGCAAGCTTTTACTGTTGTTGTTTTATTTTGCTTCTAAAGCTAGTCACTCTCCTGGGTTCCTACCCCTAGGTTGCCAGACAGATAAAAGCTGTTCTGGCTACTGAAACTTTCTCTGCCTGCCTACATTGCATGGATTCTTCAGGTCCCCACGCCAAAGCCAAAGAAGGCAAAATGATCTCAGTGCCAATTTGGGCTCTACGCTGGGGCCCTGGCAACAAAGCAGAGATTTCTGCAACTTCACCTGTTATTGCTGCAGTGGTTTCCAGTTTTCAGGAGTCCCAGCGTTCAGTTGTAGGTAGAGATTAATCTCAACAGCTTGTTCACCACTCTTTTAAAAGCAAAAAAAAAAAAAAAAGCATGAAATTATTTGCTATTCCCTGTTGTGGACTTAAAAAAAAATTCACAGGTCAAAACCCTGACCTGCAACACCTTGGACAAAAGTCATGGCTGTTTCCGTGAAGCCTATATGTGTGGATGTGGATAGTACTGTCCTCTCACCCATGTAGGCTCTCAACATGCCGGTGTTAAGGAGGTGATGTTTTCAGGAGATGACCAGTACATAAGAATGGAATCTTCATGAATGAGATTAGTTCCCCATATGAATAAAGACTAAGACCCAGAGATAGCTGAGTGCTTAGCAGAGCTTGTCATCAAGCCCGAAAACCTGAGTTGGATCCCTGGTATCTACATGGTAGAAGAAGAGTTCCTACACGCACACACACACACACGATTGTCATATGTATGTTATATATATGACAATCTACATATGTATTATATATATATGACAATCTGCATAGACAGAGTCTCTGCTTTTGTTTTCTGGCTGCCCAGACCCAAATAATCACACAGAAACGATATTAATTACAACACTGCTTGAACAATGGCTCGGGTGTATTCCTAGCTAGCTCTTACATCTAAAATTAACCCATTTCTATTTATCTATGTATCACCACTAGGCTGTGGCTTACTGGTAACGTTCTAGCATCTTTCTTTTTCAGCAGCTACATGGCATCTCTTTGACTCTGCCTACTCTTTCTATATATCTCTGTTTGGTTTTCCCGCCTGGCTTTACTCTGCTAAGCCATTGACTGAAACAGCTTTATTTATCAACCAATAAAAGTAACACATATACAGAAGGACATCCCACAACAAATATGCCTCCAGAGTAGTGAGCCTTTAGGAGTCATTAAGACAGGGTGCAGATTTTCCAACATTTATATTTCACAAACTTTTCTTGCACTTGCTCTGTCCCTGACATGCTGCCCTGTTGGTGGGGGTTATCCAGTCTTTCTGCCCATTGGCTTATTTCATATGCTAATATAAAGGTTAAAAAGATCTATGCATGAGTTTTTGCCTACATATATATATATACATGTGCATATATGTGTATACGTATATATATATGCACACATGTATATATTTACTACATGCATGCTTGGTACTGCTCAAAGCCACAAGAGGGCATAGAATCCCTTGAGGTGAAGGTTGGAATTACAGGCTGTTGTGAGTCACAAGGTAGGTGCTGGGCACCAAATCAGGGCCCTCTTAACTCCTGAGCCATCTCTCCAGCCCCCTCATATATTAACCTTGATGCCTGCCTGCTACAAAAGTCTGTAAACACCCCCAACTTTGCATTATTTTTTTAAAATTAAATCTTAGTCCTTAAGCCCGACCTGTGCACTCTAACGCTTTCTTTTTAGAGATATGTTCTTCTCACTAAGCAACTAAACTGTTTGAGTAAATGCCTTGAATGCAGGGCCTTCACATGTCCTCCCAGGATGGCCAGAAGACTTTTTAAGATAGATATGATTCTATTCCCTCCAGAGCTTTCCATTATAGCTCTTCAAACCTGTAGAATATGGTCTCCCAAAACTGGTGACGAAAGGTAGGTATTTGAAGAATGACACAAACAGGAAGAAACACAGAACTAGGGAGAGACATTAACTGTCTCCCCAGTGATGAGTGACTTCCAGAGGACTAACATGCTGTGACATCAAAGCATCCCCATGTGGTTTGGAAGGAGACTGTTTCTACTGGCCCAGGGAGGTTTTGAAATGTTATACTTAATGATAACAGCCACTGTTCCTCCCTGCCCTGCCTCCCACCTCCACTGGTGACGAGTTACAACACAGAGGGATAACAATTAAATAGCCTGAGAGCTCGCGGTTTCCACGGTTAGCATGCAAGCTTTCAGAACTCATGCTGGGTGGTATTACCGCAGAGTTCACGATGAAACAGCAAAGGCTGGCAGAACCACATGACCTTTGCATGGGGATGCTTGAAGTCAAGTCCAATTAGAATGTAAAGCCATCTGAAGAGCATGTTGACTTTCTGGGGCTCCCTTCTCTTTTTCTGATAAGCATTTCTCAACTCCCTTCTGTTTAGACTGTTTTAGCAGTAGACAAGGACAGGTCAATACCTCTCTTCACCAGTGGGTGGGTATAATGGTTGATTATTTGTCCACGTTAAAGACAGTCTTGTAGATATTACTAGAGTGGCAGGAGAGATGAGCTTGCAGTAGTTGTCTGTGTGGGCAGTTTGATGGCTTATGAGCATTTTGGCATTGGTATCTGATGAGAAGCTTTCCAAGAAAATGTCAAAAGGAGACAATAACCACAGGAATCTCCGAAAGATGGGTATCTGGGGACAGAGACTTCTGAGAAGCATCGAAATGTGTTATCTGCATTCTTCTTGGTAACTTGAGCCCCCTTCAAAGCTCTCTTCAGTGGATAACCCCAGGAGGAGCCATTATCAGAGAAGGGAGTTAATTAGAGTGAGTTATTAGAATGGTCCGTCTGCCTTAAATGGGCCGCAGCTGCTGAGTCACACTGTAAACATGACACTGGGCCTCTCTACTTCTGGGGCTTGTTTGAATTGGATATCCTGATTTTTGAAGCCTGATACAGGAAAATAAAAAGTGACAGAATTTAGCAAATATCAAGTTAGAATTTCTTCTTCTGAGGCAGAGTCGTCATGTCGGTGAATTTCTAATTAATTTTAACATTTTGCTGATTATAATACCTATGTTCTCAGGGTATTATTTAACCAGGGATATATTCTCCTCCTATAAAATGGCCGTTGTTCCTTGAGATGTGTTTTAGTTGTACAGACGGTATCTATAATATTTGGAGTCACACTGTTCAATGCCATCACTCCATAAAGGGAGATTTGGCTTGAAGGTCACAATATAATAAAACCATTTTCCTCATCGCTGTAGAAAGAATTTTAAAGGGAACAGGTGCAAGGCTTGGGAGGAAGCTTATATAAAAGAACTCCTTTTTACTCCTTTTGCTTTTCTTTCCTCAAAACATTCTTGGACATACCATTATAAAACAGTCTGATAATACAGATGTGCCTGGCCCTAGAAAAGTAAACATTGATTATGAAGACACCAAAAGGCACAGACTAGTTATAAAACAAGAAGACCCATAGCCCAATTTTCTTTCCCCAGCCTCAGTGTGCACACATCTGGGAATGATGAGCTGTCCCGAGGTCAAGGAAGCAAACAGATGTCTGCTGCCCATAGCCATCTCTCTGGTGGATGAACTTTCTGAGCCCAGCTGCAATTTACCCAATGGCACTCCTCTTATCAGAACGCTGCTATAAATGCTCCCATGAGTAAGTGCTCCAGCCTGCCCAAGCAACCTTCGTCTGGCATCAATCATGCCATAAAACGAGCCCATGAGTACTATAACAGTCCAGGTGTCTACAATTTCCAATGTCCACCTGAAAGCGTGCAACCACCTCTCGATTAGTTTGCTTGTCTCAGCTCAAGGATGGAGAGTGAGGAGAAATCGAAGTGCTGTGGTTAGTTCCTGGCTATGCTCAGGTCAAGTGAAACCTTCTTTCTGGCCTCCCAGGCCATCAGCAAACATCCCGAGTGGACAAGGCAGAATGACAAGCTGGGGAAGTGTTGAAAAGTAACTGGGCTAATAGCAGCGATATAGTTTGCGAAGCCAGGGAGCTTCCAATCATCAACAAGATTGCTTTGACTCCTGAGTGTTTTTTTTTTCATTCACCAGGTAGCAAAGCATCCTGGCAGTACCCAGATACACTCAATTGGCTAATGCGGTTTGATGCAGCTGACCTGAGGACTGAAGATACACTCCAGAATATTTCCAGTTGGATTCACAATTTTGTCTTGAGTTTAAAGACATCAAAACAGTTGACAGAATCCAACATGTACGCTGAGTCAAATACTAGAGAAAAAGGCCTCACAGAGAGGCAGGGATTGTACAATGATATGAAGGCACTAAATGCCGCTGAATTGTAACTTTAAAATAACTAAATCTATGTTTTTACTCTCCCCTTAATAAAAAATGACTCAAATTCTAGGAAAGGAATTTGCTGAGGAATTAAAACACAAGTCTTCTGGGAACAATTATCAGATTAATTCTTTTCTCTCACAAGAATTTTCTCCCACATTTAGTAAGAGCCAAGCACTAAAATGTGGGGCTTAAAAAAGAAGGGTATTAGAGTCCCATATTCTTAGATTCTCAATGGATTTACACCCAGACATCCTAGCCCCTTTGCTGCTTTTCTGATAAATTCATTAGTGATGGTTTGCTTTGGTTGTTTTGAAGTTTGAGTTATTTTTATTTTATGTGTATAAGTGTTTGCCTGCACCACATATGTACAGCAACTGCAGAGGCCAGGAAAGGGTGGTGGATTCCCTGGAACTGGAGTTATAGATGGCTGTGAATTGCGATGTGGATGCTGGGAACTAAACCCGGGTCCTCTGCAAGAGCAGCCAGAGCTCTTAACCACTGAGCTATCTCTCTGGGCCCAAGTGGTGGTTAATTTTAATTGTTAGCTTGACACAATATAGACTCACTTACTCAGGTTTCCACTGAAGAACTGGCTGGCTCAGATTGGGCTGTGGCCATGTCTGTGGGTGGATTCTCTTGATTGTGTTAATTGGGATGGGAATACCCACCCACCCTCCGTGGGCTGAACCATTTTCACAACTGACCCCCCAGCACTGAATGAAAAGAAAAGAGTAAGCTGGTCACTAGCAAGAAGCATGCAGCCATTCTCTCTGTGCCCTTGGCTGTAGGTCTCTCTTCCTCACAATGGGCTGTAACCCGGATGTGTGAGCTAACATATATCCTTACTCCACTAAACCATCTTCATCAGGGCAGTACATCACAGCAACAGAAAGGGGAATTAAGCCATCATTGAAGAGAAAAAAAACCTATTCTTTTTTTTCCACATTTAATTTTTTATTATTGCATTATAAATAGTACCATTCAAAATTTCCACCTCCTCCGCTCCTCCCA
>PVIU01015361.1:0-48640 GCA_004026605.1 Ondatra zibethicus | reverse complement strand
GAGGGGAGGGGAAGGGAAGGGAAAGGAAGGGAATAAGACATGAACATAGGCAAGCTAGAGATGTCGAGATCAGGGAATCCTGTATGCTCTTTGTAGGTATGAGGAATGGTATGGCCCACAGGGAAACCAACACGGAAGTCACTCAAATCATTATAAATGAGAGCCAGAGGCTAGGGAGATGGTTCAGCCTATAAAGTGCTTGTGATACAGCTGAAGAGGAGCTAGGGAGAGGGGCCAGTGAGGAGCACGTTCTGTTCTTGTAGAGGACCTGAACTTCATTGTCAACACCCATGTTTGGTGGTTCACAATCCCCTGTGACTCCAGATCCGGGGTATCTGACAAACTCTGATGTCTGTGGGCAACCACACACATATGAACACACATACATGTATGCACATTCAACTTAAAAAAGAAATGAAAATGAATAAATAAATCTTTCAAAATCACTAATGAAGCTTCAAAACAATGTAAAAGAATATTCCCAGGGAATAGGAAAGAGTCTAAAGACAGAAAGAAGGCTGCGGTGAGAACCTCTGGGAAGTAAGAAGCATCTTGTTAGCTAAGGGATCTCTTCAGGGACCAACGACCCAGGACACAGCTCAAATACACAACCTAGTTCGTCAGAGGAAAGAAATGAAAAGCTCCTCAGAGAACACTTGTATCCCGTGCATATGTGAGCTCTGGTGACATTGTCACCATGCATCTAAAGTGATCAGTTGAGTCTCCAATTACAGAAAAGAGAAGACAACATCCAAGCACCCAGCACTGGTATCTCACATGGCAGGTTCTTGGTAAGTACTACATAAACAATGGAAAAATGAGAAACACGAAGAGAAAACTGGATACAGCATACGCAAAACAGATGATGGGCAAAATGAGCCCGGCATGGGAAGGGTGAGGCAAGAAGATGAAATTCAACCATTTGCCTTGATCTATGGCATGGCTATATTTTGGAAATGGGGATTTCTAGAGTTTGATGTCACAGCCTGCAAGGGCACCCTTATCATTTGAGAGTGGTTTAGGGGAAAACAAATTCTTGGCTAATAGTACATGGTGCACTTTGAAGAGGTTACAGCGATGACGTGGCAGGCAGTCTCACACTGGCTGGCAAAACACACTCAGGAATAGACTTAGGATCTCTTTGTGTTGGTGAAGGGAAGGAGGGAGGGATGGGGAAGGAAGGGAGAAGGAGAGGTGGAAGATGGAAAGGGGGAAGAAGGGAGAGAAGGAGGGAGATCTACACAGAAGAGAAACAAAACATTCTGGGTACTAGTAAAAGGCCCCTGGGAAGGAGGCTGTCTGGGCTGATTGAACGCACAGCAGAACTTCACGCCTTTATCCCAAGAATCTAGAATAGTAAGCCACATCTGATTGACCTCAACACCTCCACCAGATGCCGCATCAAGACTGGTACAATTGTTTGGGGCTTACATGGGAAAATCACCACTACACACCCACCTCCCTCAACTCATTTGGTTCACACCTCTATAAGCTAGGGGCTTGCATTATTGTCTCTCTTAATGTCATCTCTATTTCCAATATTAGAAATTATTCTATCATCTTTAAATTGTGGACAGTCTCCTAGGTGTATATTATACATCATGTCTATTCCACCCCTACTCCCCGCTCTCATCCCCTCACGCTGACCCCTTCTTCTTCCCAGTGAGATCCCTGCCTACTTTCATGTCATCTGTTTGTTTATTTTTATTTGCTTTTTGGGAAGCTATTGTGCCTTCACAGCTACAATGGACAGACCCAGAAAATAGTGATACATAGCGGGCCTCCCCATCCTCCAGTTCTGACCATCTATCCACCCTCTCTTCCACAACATGCCCTGAGCCTCAGAGGGGATAATATAGTAGTCCTGTTTATAGTGGAGCACTCAATAGTCATTTGGTCTCAACAACTTATACAAGTATCTGCCCCAATCTCCTCGCTGTCAAGCCAGTAGCGTCCTACTCGGTGAAGCTCTTTCTCGTGGTTACAAGTGTCCTGCTGCCTTCAGAGACTAGAAAATACCTGCTGGGTGCTAAATACAGACCCTATTTTTAAGTCGGTAGGAAAAGATGTAACCCAGGCTTCCATCGTTCTTTCTTTACTGAACATTTAGCCACCACCAAGTCCCAAGTCAATTTAAAGCCAATCAGTCATTCCATCTTCATCAACTCCGATCCACAAACCACCTACTCAGACCGCAGGCACTGAGCTGCAGCTCGCATCCATTAGCAATGAGTTCATAAATAAAGCATATGTAGGAGGGACCTGATTCATATAAAATAAATCTCCCCAAAACAAGACTTCATGGCCTTGTGCTTTTTGTGATATTCTTCGGGAGCATATGGAGCTGGGTAGATACTACCTTTTAAAATTATGACCAAAATGCTCCATCTAGGATAACTTATGTTCACATCCAACAGGATGTGTTACTCTCAGAAAAGAATAGAAAATATTGAGCTGGTAGATGGTTCAGTGGGCAAAGGCCCTTGCCACCAAGCCTGATGACCTTAGTTCACCCTCCAGAATCCACAGGGTGGAAGGAGTGACCCAGCCCCTTCAGGTTGTCCTCGGGGTCCACCTGTGTGCCATGGCATGCATGCCCCACTCACACAACACACAGAATGAATAATTACATGTAATAAAATATAGAAAATATCAAGTATTGCTGGGGGTGTGGAAAACTGGAATCTTTGTTCCATATTGGTCATTTTTTAAGGTGGGAAATTGCTATGGGAAGCCGAAGGGTCATCCCTCAAAAAAATAAAATGTAGGCAAGATGATCAAACAATTCCACTTCCATATATACATCCAAAAGAACTGAAAGCTAGACCTCACACAGGTATTTTCATACACAAGAGTGTTGTTCACAATAACTAAATTCTCCATACCAAAACAATTCAAGTAAATGACGAGACTATGGTAACCCTTGGTCATAAACAAAAATCATTCACAAACTACACAAAAAAAGAAAAAAAGATAAATTTGATTATCTAATACTTATCTCTATCCACAGGAAAATGTAAAACAACAACGAAAACACTAAAAACCACTAGCAAAGGGACAAAAACAAAATGTGAAAAGAAATTTGTATCATTTCACTCAAATAGCTTTGTAATATTTTTATAACAAAGACTGCCAAATCACATGAATAATAAAAAAGCTAAAACCTCAATGCAAAAAAAATCAAAGAATACCAGTAGGTAGTTATAAAGAACAAAATGCCTACAACCAATAAACATCTTAATATCTGCAGCCATTCCTTTGTAATAGAATTTTAAGTCGATATTTAAACTATAAGATAATTCTTTTTATACAGGCACAGAGCAATCGCCAGGATTTAGGGCTAAATGGAGACCACAAGGCCAAAACAACACACACGGTTCATTTCAGTTTGTGTATGAAAAGTACTGGGACCCAACCACAGACCAGGTATCTGCATCACACCCTCTCCCAGAGGAGACCTCCACAGGGACCATGTCTACAGGAGCCATTGCAGAGGAAGGCGGGTAAAGACTGGAAGAGCCAGAGGTTGGGGAAGGCTGGAGTAAAACAGTATCTTCTGAGCATGACCAGACATCTGCACGCATGAACGCATAGAAATTGGGGTGGCTTTCACAAGACCTGCATAGGATGAAGTCAGTCAACATTCTAGCACAGAAGGCAGATGGTCTCATGAGCCCCCATCCCAAACTGTAGGCTTAAGGACAGGGGATGACTTTGATGAGATAAATGTCGCTTTTCTCTAACTGTGTAGCGTCTGGTAGTTGACTACTCTGCACTGGTTGACCCCATACAACGATTTATACAGACAGAGAAGATAGAGGTCAAAAGGTTATTTTTTAAAAGAGAGAGAGAGAGAAAGGATAAAAGCTGGAGTAGAGAGGTGGGGGAAGGTGTGGGAGGAGTTGGGTGAATATGATCAAAACGCAGTACATAAAATTATTAAGGACCTAATAAAAATAGCTTATTAAAGTGCCGAGAATAAACAACCATGAGTGCTCAGTCATAGACGGGACATTTCTATTACACACACACATCCGAGGCCCAGGGAACACTGCAGAAAAGGATGTGGGAAGATGCAGGAGCTAGAGAATGGGAGGACTGCTATGGACACGCCATGCTCTCACACACATAAACTCACAGTTGCTGTGGTTACCTGTATGGGATCAAGCTAGCTAAACACTCTGGCATGAGGGGGGAAGGGCTCCTGATGGCCCACCTCTAGCTGAGGAACTGTTGACATTTGATGGTTGAGGATAAGAGAGTCATTTTTCTTTGGGGTTGCCCATGTCCCAAGAGAGGACCCCACACCCATGTGCATTACAGGCATCACTAGTTACACACAGTGAGTTATTTGAAAAAAGAAAAAAACTAGGAGCGAGATGTGTTGAAGGAGGCCAAGGGAAGCTGAAGGGAGGGACTGGGGGGTAGATATAACCAAGATACATTGCATACACATATGAAATTTTCAAAAAACAAAAAGCTGCACACATATTTTTTCATGTGCATGCACACATACACACGTCTTTGATTGTGTCTACGTAGTTATAGAAGCTACTCAAGAATATATCAGAAGTGGCTGCCCCTGAAAAGGGTACTGACGGGTGCAGTATTCATTCCTTTCAGATTTTAAATGCATATGTCTATTCAAGGAATAATTAAATTTTAAACTTGTAAATCAAGAAATTGCACATTGACATTTTTTTCTGGTTTTTGTTTAACAAATAGAGTGGGGAGAATAATAATAACCCCAAAGTATCGGTATCCCAGGAAATGGGCACCTTTGTTAACTGCTGTTGTTAGTGAAATTTGAGACAGTCTTTCTGGAGGGCAGTTGACGAGATCAGGAAAGAAACCAAAAATGGGCATCTCCTTTGCCTAACCTCCATCACCCTGACAGGATTTTCAGAATCTCCTGTAAGGAGATAACCAAACGCGCACCTAAAAATAATATGCAGTCATTTCCTGCAGATTTTCCAACCACATGCATTTTTAAAGCAGAATTTGATCTTTGGAATTATGTACTTTCATGCAGCGGAACATTGAGCCAATGAAGATGCAGGATGAAGAGGAGCTACAATCCTAGAAAGCATCACGGTGGGAGGGAGGGGATGCTACCAAACAGTGCAGAAAAACAACTGGTTGTTTTATGTTTGCACACACATGAAAACTTGGATTTGCACACATGTGAACTTGGAAAGTGCGTATAGTGACGTCTCAAATGTTGCCTCTTCACAAACATCTTTCAATGGTAGAAAAATGGAAAAGTTACTTCCCCCTCATCTTTTTATGTTCTTGTTATCAAGCTGATAGAGTGCAAATTGAGGTGAATGGAACCAGAAGCCAGATTAGCAGGAACCAATTGCCTGTGCTGCTTCTTGCCACAGTGCTATGTGTTTCGCAGTCTCTCCCCGGCCCCACCACTGGGCCTCTTTCCTACTGTAAGAAAGGGACAATAACTGTTACTACTCCAGATCATTAGAGTTAGTCCACAGAGAGAGCCCTTAGAACAGGTCCTGGAATATAGGACTGCTGTTGTTGTTACTTTTAGAATTTGGGGGGAAAGCTCTTAAAAGTTATAGTTTACTGTCTAGTATACAGTCTCAGCTTTTGTTTTACTAAGGGGGGAAAAAAGTTGGGCTGGAATAATGGATCAGTGGTTACGAGTTCTTGCCGCTCTTGCAGAGGACCTGAGTTCGGTTCCCAGTATTCACATAGGGTGACTTACAAACACTTATAGCTCCAGCTCCAGCAGATCCGACGTTCTCTTATGGACTTAGAGGGGACCCACATGCATGTATGTCCCCCCCCACACACACACACAAATAAAACTCTATCTTCCTTTAGGACTAAAATAAGCAAATCTGTAAGATTTATGAAACAACGAACGAAAAAATGCAGGACAGACCATTAAAGAAAGTCAAACCTGGTCAAAGCGCAGAAAATGGAGTGCCCGCCCCCAGCTGATGTATCTACAACAACCCATACACCACAAATTCAGGAAACATCACACAGAGGTGGGGGTGGAAAGGTTGTGTGAGCCAGAGGAGCAGGACAGCTGCTGTGAGGTTGTGCTGTCTACAGACGACAGGAAAGCTGTGCCATGAGCTCTCAATAGTACGGTTGCCTAACCAAGACCTGAGGAAGGATAATGAGGGAAGTCCATAAGGCAGAACACCGGGAAGTGAATGGCTGGAGAGTCAGTCTTCCCCAGGGATGAGGCCCCTGGGCGGTTATCTTATACAAAGTGATCATCCCTAAAACTATGCATACAAGTAACGCTAAACAGAGTCAGCAGGTTGTATTTACATATTTATTTATTTATATAATGCACACACACACATGAGTATATGCAAAAATAACAATTTTTATAAAGGGGCCATGTATTTGAGGGGAAGGAAACGTCACAAGACAGTCTAGAAAGAAGGCAAAATGATGTAAACACATTATGCATTTACAAAAACATTTATGAAAAATATGTATAATTAGTGAATTCTTATAATGCAAAGGCTACAAGTATTTTAATCTTCTCTTATTGATAGCTTAATGTAAAAATCAGCAAAACAAACAAAAGCCTAGAATAACCAGACACAGGACTCCCCTATAGAGAAGAGACTTTCAATCTTACCTTCCAGGAAGGAGAAATTCTGTTTGAACATCTGATTTCAGATTCAGAAATCAAGGTACATTTTTCTACTAAATTGAAGGAAAAACAGGCACTACCAAAAAAAAAAAAATCTCCAGAAATATTCTGTGGTTGACAAGAACAAAACTTTTACCAAGCTGTGGGAGACTGGTGATCAGGCCATCCCACTTAAATGAGAGATCTGTTGCTAGGATTCCAATGCCTCAAAAATCTGCAGGACAACAGGCAACTGATGAGACAGGCTTGGCAAGAGAGAATTGCAGACCCAGAGGGCCACAGCAATGCATTATGCTAAGAAACCTGGTCCATAACTGTTAAAAAATAACCTGCTGGTGTTCTATTGCTCTTATTAGCCATCATCCATCCCCAAATAACAACGTTGTGAGGACAGAATCTGGTTCTAATGAAGACATAGCCAAAAAGAATTTACTCGTCTGTTCACAGTTGGCTATGAAATATTTTATCTTAAAATTTTTTGTTAAATTGTCATCTAATAACCATTAGGTCCCAGATAGTCTTTCATTTGATATGTTTGGTTTTTAATTGTTTGGAGCTTGTCTTTGCCTATATATAGCAAGAAGCAAGCTGCCAAAAATGCAATAAGTGACCTTTAACCTTCCCATTGGGTGGCAGTGGTCTTCTCTCCATGCAAGCCAGGGAAAAAGAGGTGGGTTCCCACCCAGAGTAGCTGCAAGCCATCTCTCAGTGGAGTCTTGTCAAGTAGGAGACAGCCGGGTCCTTTGAAAGCTAATATAAATTAATCCTGGTAGAACAGCTGAGGTGACCTGGGAGCAGGATCGCCAAAGACAGTTCAAGAAAATGCTTTGCTGTGACCCTCAGCTTGAAGCTGCCAGCTGGCCTTGGCACAGGGCAAAGATGATGGAACTGGAGACTGGGTTATGCCCATTCCTTTCTCCGCACCTCATTCATATTAAGGACGCCTTCTCATTTTCTCACAAGCCAGTGGCTGTCTGAAGACACCCAGGGAGAAGTTTCATTATTGAGACACCATTTTATCTTCCTTAAAGTAACCCTACATTCCAAACTAGCCTCTCAATATTACGGCAAATTAATACTCTCATGGCTGACGGTGGTGGTATTTCTTGGTATAGAACACTTGCCCAATATATGTGACTCCCTAGGTTTAATACCCAGTGTGGAGCAGGGGGACCAGCCTCTCACTTCTGCCCTGACATGAGTTGAGATATTATTACAAGCAAACAGATCTGGTTCAGGAGCTTCACACAAAGCTGGAAATTGGCTGAATTGTCTCATTGTTTTAAAGGGGTAAGGGGCAGTCCCATTATCCCAAATAAGTATATAGTCAACTGAAGTTTTAGAATAAAAATAACTAAGTAAGCAGGAAAAGTATCTGATGGAGGACAGAGGATCACAGGCCTTCTCTTGAGAGAGATGTGAACTGATCTGAGCACCCAGAAAGGCTAGTAAGAGGAGGAAGGAATCTTATGATACACAAAACATATCATGTCATCCTTCATCTGTTTTTTTTCTTTTCAACACTAAGGGTAGGATGCACAGCTTTGCCCCGGCAAGGAAAGTGCTTTACTACTGAGCCTGGTTCTCAGCTAATTTCTCCATTAATAAGCTGAGCGTGTAAATGTTGGGGCTTGGTTTTTTAGTTTTGGTGGAATTTTTTATTGTTATTTTTGCTTTTGTTTTGTTTGCTGTTGCTGTTATTTGGGGCTCTTTGTTGCTTTTGGTTTTTGAAACAGGGTGTCTTTGTGTAGCCTTGGCTGTCTTGGAGCTTGCTCTGTAACCAGTCTGGCCTCAAACTCACAGAGATCCACCTTCTTTTGCCTCCTGAGCACTGGGATTAAAGGTGCGCACCACCAGGGTCTGGCAAATGGGTAGTTTTGTGGTACTAAAGGGGAGGGATTTAGGAACCAAAGAGAGAGGGCTCAAGGTCCCATTCCACCACTTTCTTATTGCAAGATCTTTACAAGTATATAACATGGGAACAATATTAATCTAATAAGAATGTTGGGAGAATTAAATCTATTGATTTAGTTTTGAAATGTGCTTGATGCATAAATGTGCCTACCATGTAGAGAATGACGATGATGACAATGGAAATTAACAGTTACAAGCCCCATACATATGTAGTCCCAAGTGACAGAGACTGTGCATGTCCACCCGTCATAAAAGTAACAACCAGTTGAGCAGAGGAAAGAGGCTTCCCTAACTCACTAGCTGTGTGCAGTTAGACAAGCTAGCCCTCAGGACCTCAGCTTGCTCAACACTGAAATGCGCTATAAACAGGTTGACTAAAATGATAAATGTGTGTGAAGGATACCAGGAGTTGGCAGTGCACAGCTAGTACACAGCTAGTGAGGTATAACTGATCTCATCTTTCAATGCTATCAGGGATTTCCACAGGTCCAGAAAATGAGAATTTCAAGCTGACGGAAGCGAAAGATGGCAGCAGTGGTGGGAGGGGGCTGGGACAAGGTGCGTGTCCAGGTGATCCTAGGAGAGGTGTCTGGGTAAGTTAGACTCCCAAAGCCAAAATCTTTAACTCACCTCATGTTCAGAAGATAACCATCCCATCAGTTCAGTATCATGGTTTGTCCTACCCTTCATGGGTCCTGATACCAGCCACATCCACCAAACAGCCGGCAAAAGAATTTCTGCTCCAAAGCACCTCCCAGGAGTCTCTGGGAAAACCCAAAAGCGCTCATGCTGGTACAGTTCATTCTTGACTAAAACGCTGTACCCAAAGATTTTCCATTTTTACGATTTATTTCTATTTCACTGTGTGTGTGTGTGTGTGTGTGTGTGTGTGAGAGAGAGAGAGAGAGAGAGAGAATGAGTGCACACACATGCTTGCAGGTGCCCACGAAGGCCAGAGGCTTCCAAAGTTATAGGTGGTAACTCTGCTTAACATGGGTGCTGAGGATTGAACTCAGGTCCTTTCCAAAAGCAATATGTTCTCTTTACCACAGGCCTAGCTCTCTAGGCCCAATTTGTATCTTAAAATACTATAGGTGAACTGATAAACACTACTAAAATGAATTATCATAGAAACATTAAGCATTAAAAATCATGAAATAGATACATCTTGTACAAACACATGCACACACACACACACACACACACACACACACACCAAGGGAACCCTGTTTACCAAGACACAAATCCTAAAAGCAAAAAAATCCTTTCTGTTTTTAATCACAGACATAGTGTTCCTTTCTCATAAACAGAATAACTCTAATTAGCAAATAAAGCTAAGTCTATAGTTCTTTGGAATTACACAGGCGAGGTTGCAAAATCACTTTCCATTTTTCTGGCAAAGTGGATCCCGGGCAGTATGTGACAACAAGCTGTCACTTACTTTCTCATTTCAGTTAAGTGACTCATACATTTAGTTGCAATGTAAATTAACTGCCTGATGAGATGCGCACCCTATGAACTCAAGCTAACTATTTATAGTGGTAATTGTGTAATTGAAATCAAACCGTTATCCTAGAAAAAGAAAGAAGCATGGCTTTCTAAAACTCTATTATAAAAAGTCACCAACTGTTACTTGAAGAAAGCTACCTTTGCAGGGCTTGTTTCTCAGAAAAAAACAATTATAGGAAGACTTTCAGAGTAAACAGGGTGGTTAATGACGGTGACCCGGGAAGCAGTCTAACAAGGGTAATTCTAGCACTTTCTGACTGAAGACACAATCCACACACCCAGCCTGTTCATGTCTGCCACTTTTCAGAGCATCCATGTCACAAAGGCTAGTGATTTCTCTTTGGGACTGAGAGGATAATGGTGTTTTCGCCTGCTGTGGAATCTGACACACTCTCTCAAGGTGCAAGTGAGTGTAGATTAACCTCTTGCTTGTACTTGCTTAACACGCGTGGAAACGCAAACGTCTTATTTTGCTTCCCAGTGAGAGGAACATGGAGATTCTCAAGGCGGTTAGCAGCCAAAGACTGTGTGACTCAACTCTCGCCCTGGTCACATGGCTGTTATTCCATGTGACTGGGCTTATCTGATCCATAGCTTATCATGGGTAAACTGCGGCTCAGGCACTAGGTTAGTATAATCTTTCTGAGGATTTAGAGGGATGGTATTCAATCTGGGCATTGGCCTAGCACGAAGCAGCAGGCTGTGACACCGCCTCTACCCTCCTTGCCACCATGTGGCCTCTAAACAGCTGCCCCATTACCACGCTGCTCTGGCTGCCCAGCCAGCCAAGTCCAATCCTTCCTAAATTTAATAACAAGACAAAGCAAAGGAAACCTTATCTATACCCTATACCCACATTTGTGTGTGCTAATCAAGTCCTCTGGAGCAAAACAGTAAGGCTACAAATAATAAGTGTGCCTTTCACCCTTGGGTGACAACAGCAATTCCAGAGAAAAGAGACAAGTAAAATGTCTTCATTCTGATGATTTTTTTTTTTTTTTTTTTTTTTTTTTGGTTTTTCGAGACAGGGTTTCTCTGTAGCTTTGGAGACTGTCCTGGAACTAGCTCTTGTAGCCCAGGCTGGCCTCGAACTCACAGAGATCCACCTGCCTCTGCCTCCCGAGTGCTGGGATTAAAGGCGGGCACCACCACTGCCCAGCTCATGATGAATTTTATACAAAGACCCTGCTAACTGCAGTTTGGCTAGACAGAGAAAATTGTACCTATTTAATTTAATGACTTTACTAAAACTTGTGTGAAAGTGGGCCTCAGAGATGAGAGGAGAAATGACGGTGGAAATTTCACCAGGGAGACCACCAGGAACATCTCCAGGGCAGTACTTGAATCTGGCAACGTCAGCTTATCATAGAAAGAAGTCCAGGCTGCTTAGTTCCTTATAGTGAGGTCAAACACTCGGCAGGAGGCGTTGCTTCATCATTATCTACTGGACTACACACAACTACACACCGGAAGGAAATCAGCCGCTAACACACAGGCTGATCTGCTGGCGTTTCCCACACCAAGGCCAACATTAGACCTGAAGAGGAGAAAACTGGCAAAAGGGGACTAGTGGTGAAGTCACATGGGGCAAGTGAGGACAGGAGATGGCATTGGCCATGGGCTGGCTGGTACTGGAGCAAACCAGATGTTCAAAGAGCATGGGACCAAAGAAGGGGAAAGCAGACAGAGGTGGGGGAGGGGCCTTATCAAGAGTAACAGGCCAGCGGGATTCAAGGGGAAGGGTAGAAAACCAGGCAGGATGTAGAAGTAGAACAGGACAATGGCCAGCATCAGAGTCTAAGAGTAGGGAGAGACCTGGGTCCAAAGATGGAAACCAAGAGGGTTGCACGGGTGTTTGGGCCTAGAAGGAAGACAACAGCCAAGCAGGGACCTGATCCCTGGGGCCTCAGATACTCAAAGTGGTTTGCCATATAGGAACAGAAGCGTAGGAACCAGACCTAGAGCAGAGGCGGAGCCTAACAATAGGAACCAGGAAGAAACGAGTTAGCAGACCCCAGGCAAAATTCCAAGTAGAGGCCCCAGCTGGACTAAAGGAACGCTGTTACAGAAAGAATAATCCCTGGCTCTCTGCATTCTCTCTGACTAGAAACAGGCTTTTACCCTCTCCAATGTCACCATGAAGAATTCTAGAATCTTGGGTAAATTACTTAACCTCTTTGAGCCTCAGTTACCCGGATGCAAACAGGCTCCTAGGACTTACTTCAAAGGCTCGCTGAGAGATTTAATAAGACAGTATGCCCAGCACATGGTGAAGTACAACACAGATCACTTCCTTCCCCTGCCTGCTTCCCTGAATCTGGTTTGTTAACTTTTTCCTTGACAAAAACTAATACACCACAAGAAGATTAGATTAAGGTTGGAGATGAAAAATGTATTTGCAAATCAATTGTTGTAATTCATCATACTTTATAAGGGATAGCATTAATAGGATCATCTCAACGGCTACATTAAAATGATACATTTATATAAACATAAATAATAATATGCTAAGTAATTGATTTTATTCCAGTTTTTATTTAAAACAAATTTTAACCAACTAGTTAGGGTGAACTCCCATAATCTGATTGAAAGTAACTACAGAAGTCTATAGGATTGGATATGACGGCACATTTCTATAATCTCAGGATTTGGATGGTAGAGTCAGGAAACTCACATTCAAGACCAACCTCAGCTACATAGTGAGCTTGGGTGAGCTTGGGGTCTGCTCAGGCTATATGACCTCTCATATACGACCCTCTCATAATGATAAGACAGATGTGGCAGCACGCTACCCAGCAGTTGAGAGGCTGAGACAGCCAGAGCTCTGTGAGTTCAAGGCCAGCCTAGTGTACATGGTAAATTCCAGGCCAGTGAGGATTACACACTAAGACCCTCTCTTTTTTTTTAAGTTCCTTTGTAGTCATTTTTGTGCTTTTCACATCATGCATCTCTATCCCATTCATTTTTACACTCCTTTGTAGCCACCACTGGCCCTTGCAACCTCCCCCACCCCAAAAAAATAAAATTAAATTAAGAGAAAAAAAGAAAAGGGGGAAAAAAAGGAAAAATCAGTCTCATCATGGAAGCTGCAGTGTGACACCGTGAGTCACACTGCAAACTCTTTTCTCCATATATCTGTACTTGCAAGTGTTCAGTGCAAAAGAGTCATTGGTCTGGTCTGGAGCCTCTGGTTTCTGCTACACTGTCAATGCTGGGCCCTCACTGGGATCCTCTCGGATATCCTACTGATGTTGCCCTGTGTCAGGGAGATCCTGCAGCCTTGGGTCTGCAGGACCAGGGTCTCCTTTACGTACTCCAGCAGATTATAGATGGGGCGGATGTTGGGGTGGGCCAAGTCAACCCTGGTTCTGGGACTGGGTAGCTGCAGGATTGTTCAGTCCGGCAGCTCTCCCTTGTCATCACCACCAGGGTGAACTCTCCAGAATTGTCCTGGCTAGCACCCTCCCCCGCCTTGCAGTGCTGAGTAAGGGATGGGGCCTAAGCTTCTGCTTTCATGCCCTCAGGGTCGAGACCTTCTTTTAATACAAACAAACAAACTATTTTTTTTTTAAATTCTGCAAGCACTTGCTTGCAGGATAAGATGGCAGATCAGTAGCTCCTTCTAGCTGACACCAGTAAGTAGAACCAGGTAACAAAGGAGAGACTCCATTCCAAAGAAGAAAGAATGGAAGTGTATTTGAAATCACAAAAAGGCCAAGGGACAGCTGCAAAGTGTGGACAAAGAAGAAGGCAACATAGACAAAGGAGCACGCAGAGCACAGCTAGATCCTTGGCTGCTCGTGGTAGGGCAGGGAACACAGAAGCCTCATCTATGAAGTAAGTCAGGCAGCCTGGCACAAAGTGGGCTGGTGCTCTGACCCACTTCACAAACCCACAGTTCTCATGAGCGTCGGATCCAGGAGGAAGTGAGGCAGTGGTACACATGATTATAATAGATTAAAACAAGCAGTGGTCTCAAATAAATAACTTAATGATGCACCTCAAGTTCTTAGAAAAACAAGAACAAGCCAAACCTAAAGCCATTTGACAGGAAACAATAAAGATAACAAGAGCTAGGAAATGAAAATAACCTAGATGTCCATCATTTAGGATGGATAAAATATGGCTCATATATACTATGAAATGGTATTCAGATGTAAAGAAAAATGAAATCATGAACTTTGAAGGTAAATGGATAGAACTAGAAAAAATCATATTGAATGAGGTATAATATAATAACCCAAATACAGAAAGACAAAGGTCACATATTCTCTTTCATTGGAGGCTCCTTGCTCCAAATATTCAGATATAAATATATAGCCTGGAATTAACTAGAGAAACCAAGAAAGTAAAAAAGGGACCATTGCTGGTGTAGGGGAATATAGAGCAATAAAGGATGCCTGAAATAAGTAATAAGGTATCATAATGTTAGCTATCTACCTAAAAAACTACATGTAATTCTGTGTATAAATATACATACATAGTTTAAATTAAGCTTCTTTATCTGGCTGACATGCTCCCTATAAGAGGCAAAAATCACTTAATTAAAACCCCAATGTCAGGCCTAAGAAGCTCTCTCTTGAGTTGTTGGTCAAGGCTGACCAAGAGACTCCCAAAATATTGTAGGCTGTTGCTATTGCACTGGGTTCCCCCAACACAAGATGCAAGGACTCACTTTTCTTTAAGGGGCTGGTCTCTGGGAGTGTGACCAGGCTTCAGCAAGCATATAGGCAACACAAACTGGATTTGTGCTGTTTTTTTCTTTCTTTCTTCTTTTCTGTTAGGTAGGCCACAAGGGTGGGGTGACCTGGGGGGACTGGGTAGTGACTTTGATAAGGTATACTATGTGACATTCCCAAATAATCAATAAAAATATTATGTTGTGGGGGGAGAAAGAAAGAAAAAAATCTCTCAGAGACGTACCCAGATGCCTGGGTTTTAGCTAATTCCAGATATAGTTGTGAACCTAGAATAGCCATCACAAATAATATTTCTAACTACATTATAAATATTTGTTGTGGCTGGAGAAATGGCTCAGCAGTTAAGAGCACTGACTACTTTTCTAGAGGTCCTGAGTTGAATTCCCAGGAACCGATGGTGGTTCACAATCATCTATATGGGGATTTAATGCCACCTTCTGGCATATAATGCAGGCATACAGACAGAGAGAGCACTCATATACATAAAATATATAAACAGGTAACTGTAGTCCACACCTCTTATTAAGGAAACTTCTCTTGCAACAGATGGAGACCATTACAGAAAACAACAACCAACCAAAATGTAGCTCTGGAACCCAATCCCAATGGATACATCAACCAAACAAGTCCTGCACCTAAGGCCCAGAGAACATTGCAGAAGAGAGGATGGAAAGATCACAAGAGCCAAAGGATCAGGGAGTTGGCTGTGAGTCTGTCTCCTAGAAACACTTCCAGCTTCACCTTTGATTTTATGACTTTCTTTCTTTTATATCTGCCAGAATCAGCTCATCCAACAAGAGCCTGGGCTGTGGTTTTATTCATTTGTATGTTTAGGGGTGTTGTTTGGGGGTGTTGTTTGGGTTGGGTGTTGTTTGGGTTGGGTGTTGTTGTTGTACTGTCATTTGTTTGTTTTCATAACGCCTTCCTCATGTAACTCAGTTTAAATTCACTTCCTTGCCTTGAATTCTGTAATACTGTTTGGCCTGTAATTAGTCTCGACAGTTTTCAACTTCCATAGCATCTGTACTAAATACTTGCTATCTCACTTCTCACAACCCATTTCTTCTGTGAGAAGATTCTCTCTGAGGGGACAAAATTCAGAACATAGATTTTTCTTTCAGCTCTGTGGAATTGCTTTTTTGTAGCAAATAAAAAAAATCAGTTTCACTTACAAATAAGACTTGCTTGGGAGCCAAGTGGTCACTGAATAAGGACTGCATGCTCCCAAGCCAAGTGTAAGTATAGACCAAGATCTTAGAGATTTTTATGGCTTTTTCCTTATTAATTAGAAGAGCATGACAAGCAACTATCTTGATAGCTTTAACAATTCCCAAGAGTCAGAGAGCTTACCCACAAACACTCTAGTCCCAGATCAAAGAATTTAGTTTTAAACAAACAAACCAAACCAAATTAAGAGACTCAAGACTCTTTTAAGTAAGTTTTATGTTCTTGGAGTTTTACAATACTAGTGGGGCACAATTAACTTACAACCCCTACATAATCACAGAACACTCCAACCGTGGCTTAGCAAACACAAAAGCTAAGCTCCAATCAACAAAACTGGCTAAGAGTAGACCCTGGGAGAGAAAGAGATGGATTTAATGAGATGTCATGGGAAAGTCTGAAATTCCTTAATCAGAGACAGGAGGAAAGGTGGGAGAAATTTTAAATCTATAGTAGAAAACCATGGGATCATACGCAAAATAAAAGTTTTTGAATACCCCGAATCTGAAATATGATACAAAATACACAGGTTGGCAGCAAGGGTGCTCCCTAATTTCTGTTTGTTGACCATATGGGCTAAAGTACTAGACATTCAGACACTTAGCTCTTCAGGTGACCAAGTAGTAGCTTATTTCGTAGGCTTTCTGAGGCTCCTAGAAGATGAATCATGGAAACAGAGCCACAGATTTGTGACAGGTATTCACCTTCAATAACCATGAGCTTCTATCAAGAAATGAGTCAGAGTAGAGATCCAGACCAAGATGAGACTACGCTAAACGCCATGGGCAACCAATAAGAAGACTTCTCTGCCTTTCACAGACCTGTCTTCAGGGTGGAGTTCTCTTGGCCAAGAATACGTGCAACTATTCCTTTGGGGAAAGAGTAGCTGGAGAAAGAGACAAGATGGGTTTCATCCTACATTACTCTATAGAGTCTCCAATAGACCTGGGCAATGGGGATTGCAGAGCGTCTGTCCTTCATATGGCCAGCATCCCATGATGACCCACGGTTGCCCAATCACATTGTTCTGTGTGCATCTCCGGGATGAGGAGGTAGGAACCTTCCTTCAATGTTGGTTTCAGAATGTTGTCTTTTATAGCAATTGTTGTGCTCAGAAATGCTCCTCTGTCTGAGTGATTGGTATAAGCCTCACTGTCAAGTCCTGAGGCAGGAGAGGTTGGACACTTGAGGAAGGAGAGGCTGGGCAGGGTGGGCTCTCCACATCTGACATGACACCTTCATTTACCACGTCTGTTTTCTGGGAGGTGCTTACCGCTCTGCCTGGGACAGGTAGCTCAGCTGTTAGAAAGGCAAGCACACTTGACTAATTCACATGTCTAAAAATTCACCCCCAAGACAAACAGAACACAACAACAAACAAGACCTCCTTGGCATGTATACTGGACTCCTTGTGAACCAGCTGTGACTGTGACCACATGCATTTACTTAATGATTAAGTAAATTAAGTATTTACTAAAGTCTTAATAAGTACTCGTTGAATGGATGAATTGCCTTTGAAAAGGAATGGTTGCTTTAGATCAGTGGTTCTCAACCTGTGGGTAACTACTCCTTTGGGGGTTGAATGACCCTTTCACAGGAGTCACATAGAAGATATCCTACATATCATATATCGACATTATGATTCATAACGGTAGCAAAATTATAGTTATGAAGTAGCAATGAACAATTTTATGGTGGGGGGGTCACCACAACATGAGAAACTGTGTTAAAGAGCTGGAGCTTCAGGAAGGTTGAGAACCACCACTTTAGGTGGTTATACCCGAAGCCCACGCTGTACACAGCAGAATCAGCTAAGCTGAGTATTAGCAAAGGAGGACCTGGACCTCTCCAGCAGCTCACACGGCGTCTTAATCCCCCAAGCCAGGCACCCTGCCCTAGGACCCAACACTCCGTGCATAGGAGATAAGCCCTTAACATCTCTCTTATCATCAGCTCCCCAAATTTCCAAAGACTAAGCAGGTCTCTCCTCATTTGTTTCTACCTTTTGCTCACAACATTAAACATAAGCAGATGTAGCATGCACGGTCCCCTTCTATCTCCTCGGCAATCTTGTACCATCCATGATCCATCAAGTTCTGCACTACAGCCAAAGTGCCCATGCTTAACACATCTGACTTGTATTATTTGGGGTCTTGGTAGCCCGCCGACCCTGGCCAAGGCCCTGAGTGGTCTGCTTCCATGCTCTTAATCTCTCCATGAAACACTGCACTCCAGCCTTCATGAGTCAACTGCACTCCAGCCTTCAGGAACCACTGGTGGGTGCCCAAATATGCCAAGTGCTATCCTGTTACCTGCACACATTTCTTTCTGTCTCCCCCATTACCGCTTACCTCGGGCACATTGCTCTGGTCCTCCCTATAAACATCTGTCCCCCTTTGAAGATCTACCTCAAATGTCTGCTGGAGCACAGTGAAGCTCTTGTTACTTTGTTTCAGAGCATATCATGGATGCCATAAATGCGGTGCTTATTTCATTCTGATAAACTGGTTGTTAGTACCTCTCATTTTAATGGGAGCCCATTTAAGTAGGGTATGTGTATATGTGTGTGTGCGTGTGTTTAGATGTTGTCTTTGTATTGCCAGCACCCAACACAAAGTATGACCCTTAACAAATGGTTCAATTAAATTACTTTTTTAAAATGACAAAAATTTCAAAAAAAATTATTTAATGAATCTACGTCAGATCACCTAAAAAGGAAACGAACGTCCTCTTTCAAATGTTGTCAAGCTTGAGAATGTTGTTTTCCCATTTACCCACTGATGTCTCTTCACACTGCACTTTCCCATAGTTCCCCACAAATATTTAAAAGCTATTGGACTAAGTATTTTAGAGTTTGCATGATAAAAACATTTGGGGAAAGTTGGAACAAATAAGTAAATTGGGTTGCCTTCCTATAAGCCTCCCAGAGGCCTCCATATGCTAATCTGCATTGTAAATCTTTTAAGGAGAGACATGATGTTTCCAATACTTTTTTATGAATGAGAAATAATTTTATGAATCTTACATAATTAAAGTTAAATACAAGCGAAAATAGGAGATTGAGGTACAGAATGATAGCTACTTAATTGGGAAAGGAACTATTCCATAAAATGTGTTGTAGGATTTCCAGTGTCCATGGAGATGTCCAACACATTTTAAAATCATATATTAGCCACTTCAATAAAAAGAAATGTGACCAAAATTCAGTTGCTAGAGTTCTAAGGAAAACAACAGTGACTTTCAATTTTATTTCAAGTCTTAAAATCTGGTACTAGTAGGATTTTTTTTTTTTGGTTTTGATTTTTTTTTTGGTTTTGTTTTACCCTTTGGTTTTTTTATTTTTTTAAGCCAAAACTTTAATTGCAGTCTAGAGTTATCTTTTTTTTTTAGCAACCAAACTAAAAATTACTACATGAGAACATCAAAACAACAACTAGAAAGATTCACAAACATCAAGTTAATCACTGTGGTAAGGGACATAGCCAAGAACCATTTGGAACCATCACTTAAGCCCCCAAAAAAGTCTTGCCTTCTGAGGGCAAAGGAGCAATGTCTGAACATTCCCCTCCGAGAACAAGTATTGGAGCTCCAATGGAGCTCATTTGGAAAATGCTACTTTCTAAAAACACTTTTTTAAAAAACAGGGCAGCATTGGGTTTAATAAAGATATTTTCTGTAAATGTAAGCACCAATGCTACAATAGGGAGAGATGCTCAGGCGGGAAGGACAAGATGCATCTGAGAGCTTGGGCCTCTCAAAGGAAAAGTCACAGAGGAATTAGAATAATAAAATAAAATCACATCATTGCCTTTGCAACGGTCACGTGTGGAATGGGAGGGGTGAAGCCTTATCTTTAAGGGGTGAGTAAAGATCACAAATAAGGTCACAGGGATCTTCAGGGGATGGGGGAAGGCACCTGACAGGGTTACAGCTGATAAGGTCAAGTCCAGCTCACCGGTGTTCAGGAAGGTTTGCAGGTTACGGGAAACTGGGGTTCCCTTTTGTGGCCTCTTAGTGCGGTTGATAAAATAATTTTTAAAATGGATTCAGAAGGAAACTTTAAGACACTGTTACCAGTGTTTGAGATAAAAAAGAATGAGGCAGGCAAGCCGAAAGTCCTGACAGCTGTGAGGAGGAGGGGAGAGGAGAGGAGAAAGGAAATCGAGCCTTTTAAGTACAGAGAGGCCCCATGCAGCTGGATGGGAATGGAAAGGGGGGGTCTTCAGAGAAACAGAAAACACACATCACGGAAAGCACGCTCAGCCAAGGAAGAGATAGATAGAGGGGAAACGAACCAAATACTTTCAGTTAAAACTCAAAAAGCAGCGGGCTTAACAGTGACAATCTGCAAGCATTTTCAGATATATATATATATATATCTGAAATGTATATATACTGTTTCCAGAGATAAATCTCTCAACACGCAATTAAACTTAATCAGGGAAGAACCAAGTGCACACGTGAAGGAGGGGACTCCGAAGGGCATTCGCCAGGCCCATACTCGATCCTGAACTTCAGATTTAGTCTTTCTGAACCTCATTTCACTTTCCTTGCAAAAAAACGAACAAAGTCCGCACAAGCAGGTTGCACTGTATACATGCTATAAGGGAGTTAAACTGCTCAGAATATTGCCAGGAATATGTCAGGATGAAGATAGACAGTAAGAAGAAGGATATTAGCAACAGCGCCTACCCAGTGCCCATGGGCCGGCCTAAAAGTAAGTGATACATAAATACCAGCAGATTGCCCAAATCCTGATGTTTTAGAACCATCTGCCCTTTTCTTTGTTATCATCGTTGACCTTGCGTTCTCTCTGAGCGCTGTCTAATTGTGTAACTCGTAGACTCTCATTCCCAAACAGCCGTCTGTCCTGAGCCAAAGACTTCTGTCCCTTTAGACATTAAGGAGAAATATATAAACATAGTGGTGTCTTAAGCCCCTTTCTATCTCAGTAGCACTGGAAGAAATTTGAAGAAAACTTCTAGAGCTCCTTGGTAATTCTTCCTCTGTTGGTGAATTAAAGGAGAGAGATTTAGGAACAAAATATTCCTAGAGGTCCTGTGGCTATCTGCCTGCAAATCAAGCTTTAACATGAAACTGATTGCATAGAAGATATAAAAAAATTGAGAAAGCTGTTGTTTAGATTTATCCAAAATATTACCCTTCAATTAGTCTCTTAAAAAAACTGTTCATACATTTCCCTACTTCTTACCTTCTGCAACCTTTCTGCCAGACTAGCCCCCAAGCACCCTACCCTCCCATGATTCTCCCATCCCACCCAAAGGTCCCTGCTTTAGGATTTAGCACTGCTTCTTCCTTTGCCTAGAAATGTCTCCGGCCTCACTCCCTCCTTCACGTCTCCCTTCTCGGGGAGGCTTACCTCGACCATCTTATAGTCCCCTCCCTCCATACCGCTCGGAAGGACAACCTGCCTAACATCAGTCTACTTTCACCCTCTCAAGTAGCACTGACCAGCTTCAGCATTTGCCCACTAAGGGCATGCATGGTACCTGCCTCCCCCGTTAAGACCCGTGTCTGCACCATTACTGAAAGAGCTCAGCTAGCAACGTATGTCCTTGGTGCAACAGGAGCTCCCATAATTTTTTTTTGTACAAATAAAAGAAGACTATCGATTGGCTCCTATATAAGACTGGAGGTGAAGTGGACCTTGATGAACAGGAGTGAGAGAGTAGGAATGAGGGATCAGCAAGGGGACGCCTCTCGTCTCTCCCCACTCCTTGCCAATTTCCACCGTTTCTCTGATCCTAAAACTTGCAATGAAAAGGCAGGCTGCCATAAGAGAGGCGAGTAAAATAAGATAAGAAAGAAAAGAGGAAAACTCATGAAGAACACGTGTCTGGCAGAGGGAGAAGAAAGTTTGAACCTTCCACCCGGGCCTTCTACATTCCCTGCCCTCCTTTCTCCACTGCTGAAAACGAAACCAACTGAAATATATTTGTCAGGCCCAATAAAACCACATGATTTAAACACACATTACAAACTGTCAGCAAGCAAGCGGGACTCGCTGGGGCACCATAACCTGTGTCTCAGTCAGCTGCATAGTAAAACCACCTCATCGTCTCTCCTTCCAGCCCATTGGCAGAGACAGTTGCAATGTTTCCCCAGCCCTTGCATAATTTTTCTCACTAATACAATGTGTTATGGGTAAGTAAAAAAGGCAGGAATTTCCATCCATGCTTTCAGAATGAGAAGCCCAAGGCTTCGTTCTTGCTTCCAGAAAGAATCCACTATCAACTAATTCACAGTACTCACGAGGCTCTTAAGTTAGTTTCGGAGCTAGCTGCTCAACATCTAAGACAATAAATACGCGGTGGCTCTTGGTTGTAACACGCAATCACTATTACAACACTTGGTTGTAACAGAGAACACTATCCCTCATTGTCGGTATCCATAGGCAAATCTCATGCTCTGCCTCCAGGTAGAATTTGCTGGTGAAAACTGGCTTCTTCAGAATCGTTTACCATTACTCAATCACAGAAGAAAAGGAATATATTTCTTGTATAAACCCAGCATATAAGACACTTCTATCAAATTTTATCCTCCCCTTTCTTGTTGCAGAAGAAGAGAAGAATGGGGAGGAGAAGAGGAGAGGAGAGGAAAGGAAAGGAAAAGAAAACCAGTCCTCGAGTTTGTTTGCAAATACACAATTTACAACATTGTGTTATAACATTTTATGACACTCATCCCTCAATTCATTCATTTATTCAAGTGTTCACTGCATGCTATGGGATGCCAACTTAGGAGGATCTGAAGGAAATGCTGTCATGATGTGTATACTCAGTGTGCTGGATAGTTTTATGTCAATTGGACACAAGCTAAAGTCATCTGAGAGGAGGGAGCCTCAATTAAGAAAATGCCTCCAGGGGCTGGTGAGATGGCTCAGTGGTTAAGAGCACTGGCTGTTCTTCTAGAGGTTCTGAGTTCAATTCCCAGCACCCACATGTCAATTCACAATGGTCTGCAACCTTCATACCAATGCACATAAAATAAATTTAATAATAAATTTTTAAAAAAGAAAAGAGTTTTAAAAAAGAAAGAAAGAAAATGCCTCCATCGCATCGTGCTACTGGTAAGCTTATAGGGCATTTTCTCAACTAGTGATTGACGGGCGAAGGCCCAGCCCATTGTGGGTGGGGTCGTCCCTGGGATGGTGGCTCTGGGTTCTTTAAGAAGGCAGGCTGAGCAAGCCAGGGGAAGCAAGCCAGTAAGTAGCACTCCACTGTGGTGGCCTCTGCATCAGCTCCTGCCTCCTGCTTCCTGCCTTGTTTGAGCTCCTGTGCTAGCTCCCTTCAGTGATGAACAGTGATGTAGAAACGTAAGCCAGTTTAAACCCTTTCCTCCCCCGGAAAAGGTTTGGTCGTGGTGTTTCATCACAGCAATGCTAGCCGCAGCTAGGACACCCAACAACACGGGCCCCCTTCCTACTCTCAGCGCCTGCCTTCCTTGAGAGTCACCGACACAGTGAGATGACAGTGGACTATCTTGTAATACGATCTCTTAGTGATTTCCTGTTGCTGGAACAAAAAACACTAAAGTAACTTAAGGGAGGGCGGTTTAACCTGGCTAAGAGTTCAAGGGTGCAGTCCATCATGGTGGGGCGGCAAAGGCAGCAGGAGCTTGGGAGAGCTGGTCACATGACGTTCACAATCAAAGCAGAGCAATGACTATACAGCCATCAGATGACTATATGGAACTCAGCGCCTTTTCTTCATGTGTTTTCAGTTCTAGTCCCCACCAGAGAACAGTACCATCCATAAGAGGCAGAACTTCTCATCCCAATTAACACAATAAAGATAACCCCTTGGCCTGCCCAGAGGCAGTCTTCAGGTGATTCTAGATTCTGTCAAGTTGATAACAACACTGACCATCCCGGCTACTGTACATGTGATTTTCTAAGACCTGATTGTGCCCATCAATTTAGAAAGGCAAAGGTTAGTGATTTCTTACCACTACAAAGTGAATATATGATCAACCTGGAAAGGCTAGAAGCATCAAGACACAAAAGAAGCCAAAGTAACTTATTCAAATGACATCACCAACGTCAGCGCATGTTGGTAGCTTAATGCATTCCCTCCCAGTGTGAACTCTCCTACTGACATATTCTTACTCTAAAAAAAGTAAACAGCATAACAGATATGAAACAGACCAATAATTGTATAGAAATAGCCTAAACACAAAATATAAACAACATAAAGATAGACTAAGTCTTGGATAAGACGATAACACAAGGCTATCAAATCACTGGCGGTTGAGACATATATTTATGTTTATTACAGTCATAAACCAAATAGTCTGAACCAAAAGTATCAATAATTATCACAAATGTTGGTATCAGATTCGACAGGTATGGGCTAGGTAGGTAAGTAGTTTAGCTCAGTGGTAGTGTGCTCGCTAGGTATTCGTGAGGCCCTGGATTCAATTTCAATTCTCATATGCAAAATAAAAAACAAAAACATAATAGTCATTAAAATTCCTTATAATAAAAGCAGTATTTCCCAGGCCTGACAAGAGAAAAATAGATGCATGGTTAGAGAAAAGTATTTGAGAACAAATACCCACACAAGTTAATTCTTTGGAGTGAAGATGGCTTGTTCCATGTGTAATGTTTAAATACATCATCCATCCATATAGAAGAAAAGACAGTTAAACCTTCCATTTTTAAATTTAAAAAATCCATGTTTATGTATTTTTATTTATGTAAAAATAAATTAAAATGGTAAGAATAGGAAGAGATAAACTAGAAACTTTAGGAAAATTTTTATAAAAACAGCATGGGAAGACTACTCAAAGTGGGACAAGAGCATGGAATCCACAGATACAAAGATAGATTGCATTTCATAAAAGAGTATTTAGCCCTCGGGTTATCGCTCAGTGTTACAGCACTTCCCTGGCATCCATGAAGCTGTGGGTCTATTTCCAAACATGAATATTATAATAAACAGTCTCATCATCAGGTGAAGAAGTGAGAAGGTGAGGAGGTATAGAGAACGCTGGTACAGGACACAGACCTTCATTTAGGGAAAGTAAGTTCAGAAGATCCAGGTCACAGAATGAAGACTGAAGTTAATAACACTACTTTTGGGCTGGGGAGATGGATCAGCAGTTAAGAACGTAGATTGCTCTGCCAGAGGCTCTGAGTCCAGATCCCAGTTTCCATGTTGGGCAGCTCACAACCACCTGTAGTTCTAGAGCCAGGGGATCTGATGCCCCCTTCTGGTCTCCATGGAAAACTGCACTCATGTATACAGATCCAAACAAACATAGACACACAGAGACTCTCTCTCTCACACACACACATACACCTGCATAATTAAAATAAATCTTAAATAAAATACAGCAAGTGATTACTACAAGACATTTGCCTAGTTTGTTATCTTGTATCCTTACAGATCAAGCAAAAAATAAACAATAACACTATACTGTATTCACAGTTAGTACTACGAAACACAATTTTGTGTGTTCTTATCACAAAAACTTTGTGAGACAATGCATGTATATTAATTAGCTGTTTTCTCCTCAGAGTGTATACATATTTTAAGACATTAGGAAAGAATAAAGGCAGATGATATAAACACATATACATGAATAAGATTTTTAAAAATAAATTTTGTAAATGAAACTCAAATACAATTTAAGACAGACAGAATGCTTCAGTTGATAAATACAAGTTTGTCTGATAGCTTTTAATATGCATATGCATATATGTGCAAATTACATCCATAAATTAGGAAAAAAGAGGCAACTATACTGGAGAGAAAGGGTCAAGGACACACATAAATAACTGACAGTTACAAAATCCAGAAGAGCAACACTGTGCAAAGATAGTCAGCTCCATTAATAAAAAAAAAAATGAAATACGAAATGTGGATTAATAACACCCATCACACTATTGAAAAGTTAGAATGTAGGAAGCAAAGAGTTCTAGGCTTTGTTTTTTGTTTGTTTTGGTTGAGGAAAATACTAGTGGACATATAAAGAAAATAATACTCTCAAACATTCCTAATGGATTTACTATAACATTTTTAGAAAATAAAATGGAAAAAGCCATTAAGTTTTAAAAATACACACATACTTTGAACCAGCAGTCCTACATCTGGGAATTCACTGTGAAACCCAAACCACCAATAGCTAAGAGTAAGTGTTTGCGGATATTTGCTGTGGCAGCATGATTTTTAAAGAGAAGGGGAAACCATGGGACCAAACAAACTGCCTTCTAAACATTTATCTTTATGCCCATAGATTAGCGATGCTCTCAACCTTGGTCAAAGAAGTCTCTTCTGCAGTGGGCAGCAGCTGACACAGAGACCCATCACTGGCCAAAGTGCTGAGAATAAGTGACCATGGGTGCTCAGCCCTCACGGGATGGGCTCAGGGACCCGGGGTGTGTGAAAGATGAAGCATGGTACTGATATGAAGTGCTGTCTTCTGGGCATGACCTAGCCACTGCCCTCATCACTTCATGACAGCTCTGGCTACCTGCACAAGACCTGTACAGATCAAGCCAGTCAGCACCCAGCATGGGTCGGGGAGGGGCTCAGGAGGCTCCACCCTTAGCTGAGGAGCTGTGGGCAAGTGGTGCCGGCTAGAGAAGGGGGAATCATTTTCTTGAGGGGTGCCACCACTGTAGAGTGCCCATACTCCAGAGGATAGCCCCACGCCCATGTTCACGCAGGCTGCACTAATTGGATTCCATGGGTTGCACTATAAAGGAAGAGGACATGGAGGTGGGGTGGGACGTGCTGGAGGGCTCCAGGGAGAGCACCAAGGGGACTTGAGAGTGAGATGAGCAAGTGTTGGTGGAGGGGCCGCTTGTTGGTTCCTGGCTGCTCAGCCCCGAAATAATAACACAGAAACTGTGTTAATTAAATCACTGCTTGGCCCATTAGCTCTAGCTTCTTATTGGCTAACGCTTACATATTAATTTAACCCATTTCTATTAATCTGTGTATCAGCATAGGGTCGTGGCCTACCAGCAAAGTTCTAGCATGTCTATATCGGGTGACGGCTCCATGGCGTCTCTCTGACTCCGCCCTTTTTTCTCCCAGCATTCAGCCTAGCTTTCCCTGCCTACCAAAGTCCTGCCTTGCTATAGGTCCAAAGCAGTTTCTTTATTCATTAATGGTAATCACAGCACACAGAGCGGACTCCCACATCAATCAAGATGAATTATATACATGTATGAAATTGCCAAAGAATAAATTTAAAATAGAAGAATAAGAAAATATGACAAAACAAACAAAAAAGGACTGAAACATAACAGAAAACATGCATGATACAGGAACAAACAAAATGTAGAGAACAAAATTCTGCACACTATAAAACTGTAATTGGCTAACTTTACACACAAGTGACACAGCTGAATAAAGTAGAGATTTTATTTCTAAGTGGGATTACGGACAAGTTTTGCTTGGATTTCTTTTATGCCTTTAATCCCAGTACTCAGGAGGCAGAGGCAGGAAGAGCTCTGTGAGTTTGAGACCAGCCTTGTTTACAGAGCAAGTTTCAGGACAGCCAGGACTACACAAAGGGTAAACCCTGTCTCAAAAAAAAAAAAATTTAATTATTTGTATATGCATGGGTTTGAACATGCAGTGCCTCTGGAGGCCAGAAGATGGCGTCAGATCCTTTGGAGCTAAGGTTATAGGCAGCTGCGAGCAGATCCTGTGGATGCTAGGAAGCAAAACAGGACCCTGGAAGAGCAGCATATAGTCTGAATCTCTGAGCCATCCCTCAAGCCCCACTTGAATTTTTTTAAATGAGTTTCTGCCACATAGTAATTTTCTTTTTAAAAGAAAGTGAGAAAAGAGTCTAGCAATATCCCTGAAGAATAATTTTTAAAGTTTTCCTTTTGATATTATATTTTTGCTTTTAGGGATTATTTTTAAGAAAGAAAAAGAACAGAGATGTAGACAGTTAAACTTATCAAAATACAGAAGCAACTAAACAAATTCTAGTGTTAGGTAAATTTACAAAATGCAATATAATTTCAATGTACAAAATATGGCCCTGTGTCTGCATGTATACATTTTACAGATATATATTATTAGGTAGCTATATGTTTTCTATACCATATGTAAAAATTGAAATCATGTTATATCTTGGATTTTCATGAGCTTATTAACATGTTGTCTAAACATGAAAACATTACTTTATTCAGTATTCATATGCAAATACATACCTATATATACATATTATGAAGAAAGAACTAAAATAAAATATACTAAAGCGTCAGTGATTATTCACGGCTGACGAGAACGTAGACAAGTTCTATTCTCTTCACTAAAGTGGCTCTGTGTAACCGGCATCCTACGGTAGGAAAAGTGCAATGGTCATTTCTAAACGGAAGTCTGAGCAAGGCCATGATATCCTGGGGAAATGAAAACTGTTCAGAGGCACCGCCTTCTTCCGATGCTCCTTCAACCTGGGAGAATCACAGGGTCTCTGGGCCATCTGCCCTGTGTCTCACAAGGCTCTGCATACAGGTGAAAGGCTATTGCTCCCCGGGCTGTCATGGCTCCAGCCTAGGACAGCACAAAGCATCTCATCTGGAAGCTGAACCTCAGGGCAGCTCTCAGAGAGGCTTCACACACAGTCTTATTATGGTCTAAAATCAGCTACGATTTTTCTCATGGTTTCGCGGATGTCCGGTGACACAGATTCCTCCAGTGTGGGTGAGGGCTCCCAACTGGGAGCGCCATCATCTCCCTCTGTGGCTCCTCCTGGGTGGGAGGGGCTCTCACAACACAGACAAACATCATCTCCCTCTGTGGCTCCTCTTGGGTGGGAGGGGCTCTCACAACACCGACAAAGCAGCAGTGTGGAAAGGTAAACAAGCCTGTGGGAGGGACCCTGCCTGCTCTTGGGCACAGAAAGACAACCTGTAAACTCTGGCTCTTATCCCAGCAAATCTACCTGGAAGGACATGACGCCAGCAAGGTAAACAGCAGCTCTGTGGCTTATATCCTCCTGCTTTTCCCTCAGAAGGAGCTTGCTTCTTGGTTGATTCAAAAAAACAAAAAATGGCGGGGGCCGGGGGGTTGCCACATCTTCCCACTGCCCAGTGAAATTAAAGAATGACCATCGGAAACATGGGCCGGTTTCTTTAAGCACAGTAGACCATATCTCCTGTTGCTGAAGTGATTTGAAGACGTGTGTTCTGTATGCATGGATGGAGTACATCAGAACACTATTCTGTAGAGACCTGCAACTGTCAGCTAGGAGCAAAATACCATTTACACTTTGATGGATAGGACCACATTGTAGTTTAAATAAAAGACAATGGCCGAAAGCTGTAGTAAGAAGACAAGAGACTTAGATCCATGCATGTTCTTAACAGAATAGAGTCCTTCTCTGGCATCATGGCACCCAAAGTGAGTGATGACTAAGATCTCCATTTGTATACATAGAGCTCCAGACTAGACAGAACATTCTGGTCTTATTTATGACTACATGTCAGGTCAACAATGTGAGTAGAAAAGCAGTCTACTTACCTGTGTAGTGCTGTTGCCGGGGCGAGAGTAAATTACATAAACCAAAGTCAATCTTGTAGGCTCAATCAACCATCACCAAAGTGCTCTTTGACTTCCTGTTAGTAACAAATTAACAAAAGAAGCCTCTTACTCTTGCCATCCCGCATAAAGGCGGGAATAGCAGGAGCGACACTAGAGTGCATTCTCTGGGATCCAATTCACTCAGAGACAAGATGAGAGCCTGGGGAAACCACGGCAAATAGGTACCAGTGAGAACAGAAATAAACTCACTAAGTAATTTGTCCCAAACAGAGAGTGAAGAGACATAATGGTGACTGCCTTATTAGCGGAAAGGAACACACATATTGCAGTCAGTTCTTGACTACCTGTGTGTGATTTTTCCCAATTTTGTGGATTCTCCTTCCCTCTGCAGCCTTTGTGCATCTGAGTCATTGCCATCTTTAATTCATATGTTTCCAGAAGTCCCCAAATAACATGTTCCAGTAGTCCATGTCAGAACTCAGTAGGAAAGCAAAACCGAGGTGTGTGAGTAGAGTTTGCTGGCCAAAGGGTCCCTTTGCCTCTCAGGTTTGAGATGAAATCCCATGACACAACTTGACCAATAGGAGAGAAACCAACATGGGATTAAGTTTAAGATTAATGAATGAAGATACTGGGTCTTTTTGCTAAGTAAAATTGGTAGACAATAGATGTATGATTGAAGATAGATAGACGGACGGACGGATGGACAGGAGACAGAAAGAGTGTATGTCAACTCTATTAGGTATCTCTTGTAGACAGGAAACTGTACTTATGATGATAAGCAGGGATAAAGCCTCAGGAAGAAAGACAGACTCAGAGACTAAGTGGACACGCCCTAAATGGGAAGAAAGGCCATTAGAGAATTCTGTCCCACACCAGAGAGACAGGAATGCTAATTCACAGCGAAGCCTGAGCTCCTCCTTCCAGACTGATGATAAGTTCTTCCAGGGACAAGGTCCTTTTTCACAATGTTCTTATTTCTTTCATTCAACTAAGATTTTTGCCCGCACTCATAACCCAAACCCCAATTTGCAACGGCCAAGATCCCAAGGGATCTTCCCAAGTTCATCTTGTCATGAACTTCACAAGGAGGCATCTGCAGGAAATGACACGATCCCTCTGAAGCTTGATTTACTATGCTAGCAAGGAGAGGGGGTACCTTGCCGCTTATCTTAGAGTTGTGCCTGACCAAACGAGCTGCTCTCTGGAAAGGACAATGCACTAGAAAATCCTGTGATGCATGACTACTATTATGGTTTGGATATGAAGTACCCCTCCAGAGCTCATGGGTTAAAGGCTTGGTGTCCAGCGGCGGCACTAGTTAGAAGTGGCTCAACCTTCCTTAACGGATCAATCCATTGTCAGCTGCACGATTTGACGGCATTGTTGGGAGGTGGCAGAATCAGGTGGTAGAGCCCATTTGGAGGAAACTGGATGCATGCCTTGGAAGGATAAACTTTGTCCCCATCATCTCCCTGAACCTCTTCCTCTGCTTCCTTCATGCCACAGACGAGCGTTTCTGCTGGGCTCCACCCTCTATGCAGCGATGGGGGATAAAGATTGAAATGTTTGAAGCCAGGAGCCAGGAGGAAGGAAGCCCCCCCTTCTTCAAAACGCTTCCCTCAGATATTCCTCCCAGGATGAAAAGCTGAGGATGATGCTGGCGACTTGACAACTCCGTTAATCTAGTAAGGTTCAAAACAGGCTGTAAAGAGAGAAGACTTTAAAGAGCTGTCTCCTATCTGTAGAAAAATGGCTTTAAAGAAGGGGGAGGAGCCCGTCCCACATGTTGGCTCTGCACTAATCTATTGACGTAGTCTTAGTGCTGTTTTTCGGCCCTTTAGGGTTACTAGTTTAGAGGAGCATTTAAAATTAACAGAGTTAAAAAAAAAAAACTTGGGAACTGGAGAGAGAAGCTCTGGGTTGTTTTTTAGCCCCAGAAAACATAGGGAAGAATGATTCTGGTGACAGAACCAAAATGGTGCAGTTACTCAGCCAGATGAGTTCAATAGCATCTTGAGCTTTGGTGTTTGATTAGTCGTTGTTATGATGGTAGTGGTGGTGGTGGTGGTGGTGGTTGCTGTTTTGGGGGCTTTGTTGTTGTTGTTGTTTTCCAGACTTCTATCAAAATCCTAGCCATAGCACCACTTTCTGGAATTAATCAACTTTTAATCCGGGACCTCAGGAGTAGAAGAAAAACACGAGACAACTCGGAGACTATCATGTGCACAGAAACACACACAAGCACAGGGCTGGGAGATGGCTCCACAGGTAAGGTACTTGTCATCCAAGCCTAAGAACAACGAATCCCAATCTCCAGCACCCACGAAGGCTGTGAGCAGAGGTATGTATCTGCAATTCCAGCACTAAGAGGCAGTGGTGACCTGATCCCTGCAACTCACTGACCAGTCATCCTAGCCAAGTCAGTGGTTTCCATATTCAGTGAGAGACTCCATCTCAAAACCTAAGGTGGAGAAAAATAAGGGAAGCTGCCTGACCTTGACCTTTGGCCTCCGCATGCATATGCACACATGAGCATGAGCACTAACATACACATGTCCGTACAGACATGTGCATATCATACACACACATACAGAGAGAGAAGGAGAGAGAGAGAAGTAACGTATACTGAAAACTGTGGCGCCATATCCCCAGGTTGGCAATGTGTCAATGCATATCCTACTGGGCACATCCGCATCAAGATAAAGGACATATTTATTTGTCAAATCCTCCCCTTTCCTTTCTCTTCATCATCTCTCTGCTTGCTATCCAAAAGAAGAGTCAAAGTAGCTGCCTGCCCTGTGCTGGCAAATAGCTACAGGCACTGTCTTCCTGGAAACAAGAAGCAACCATCGTCCCTCAGCTCTACGAAGATTCTCATGAGGGCAGATTCACAGCTGCCCAGACTTCTAATGGAGGGTAACCGCTTAAGTTAATAAACCAGAAGAGCTGAAGGGGGTGGGGGCTAAATAGCCTGGAGTCAGCCATGTCTTTGCAGACAGGGGCTCAGAGGGTTCCTGGTGCCTGGGGACAGTTGATCATCTATACTTTCTGAAGACTTGCCTGACCAGTCCCACTTCTGAGGACAGTGACTAAGCCCAGACTTGGCAGAAAATTATTTAACATTCTGATTAGTCACTAAGTACAGGCTTTGCTACAACCTTTCATTTCCTACACAGCTGGGCAGACACGGTCTCAACAGAAGCTTTCCTGAAGAGCCTCCCCACCTCCACACCCCCGAGATGCCCAGTTCCACAAGTAGGAAGTTAGCATGCTGAGCAAAGCCTGCCAGTCTGGCCCTCAGGGAGACCAGCTTTAGTTCACTGGCAACTCAGATTGGCAGGCAAACCTAGGTCCACGCCCCACACCTCCCTCACAGTTCAGGCAGGGTATATAAAAATAAACCTACATATGATTCTGTTGACTCAGATTTCCTGAGCGTTTGAGCGCTGTGAAGGTTAGCATGATATTTGCAAACCAGGGGGGCTTTTAATATTTTATGTTACATGCCTGCTACTGGATTCAGAAACTGCAAATAAACACAGCTGCCAGTGGTGACAATGTGGACTTTTGTTGTAATAGAGGCATGGCTTTCCAAGAGGTTTGTGAGCCCGTTCAAAAATGCTCTGTGAGGAAGTGAGAGATGGATTTGAAAGTTCCTAAGACATTTTCGGCCTTAATTTTTAAGTAAAAAAATGCTGTGACTGTTGTCCACAATACACGTGGAATGGCTGCTTGTCAACTTACACGACATACATTCTTTTATCAAGCTTTTGCTTGTCACGTTAAATGATTAAGTTCAGTGCAGCAGGTTCTCAGTTATTGAGAGGCTGTTATGAGGTAGCAACTGAGAGTAAAAGTCTGTGACTTCAAAGAAAGGTTTTCACTGGCTGGCAGCTATTGTAAAGCTCTGAGAGAAAAAAAAAACACAATTTAAAAAGTTTCAAAACATTGAGGAGGAATCTGTATTTGGGGCAGGCAGTCTGCATGGTGACTCTCGCTGATAGTGGGTAAAGTCAGGGCTGGAGAAGGAAGTAGCATGTAGCTCAGTAATGGTAGAGCAACCTCCCTGAGGGTGCCACATCCTGGATTCCATGCCCATCTAGAAAGGAAATGTAGAGGGGAAGGAAGAAAAGGGAAGTGGGGAGAGAGGGGAGAGAAAAGGAAAGGAGGGACTGGAAGAAGAGAGGCAAGACAGAGGGGAAAGGTAACAGTAAAGGAGGGGGGAAGGGAAGAGAGAAGGGGAGGGAAAGAAAAAGGCAGAGAGGAGATGGGGGATGAAGAAAAGGGGAAGGAGGGAGGAGAGGGGGAGGAGGAAAAGAAAGGAGGGAGGAGGGAGAGAAGACAAAAGAGAAGGAAAGGGAAGAAGGCTCGACGGCACAGTGTCAGTGAGGTGTGTGGTTCTTAACTTCAACTCCAGAATTACTGTGCTATTCAGGCAGTAAGCATTGAAAACTCATTCCCCAAACTCGCGTCCGGATTAGGCTTTATGTATCAAGGAAGAAGCCAAGAAACAAAAAGGAGAAACTAGCATTGTCCACACCTATCTTCTGGCAGTTCCATTGAGATCACTATTTGCATCCTTTCTGGGAGAGCCAAGTTGAGACCAAATGCTAAAGCACAAATTATATTAAAAGATGTTTATGCTTGTGCCTCTCCGAGTGTCCTCTTTCTGTGTGTGTTAACAAGGAGGCAGAAGAGATCCGGGTAATTTCAAATGATTCCCTTCATGAATGCCGGTTTGGGGCCCCCATTTTAATGAAACAAGCTGATTAAAAATGAATGTGTCTCAGTGTTCTGAATATCAACTCACATCCAACTCCTTGACTACATTCACACACAAAATTAAGAAAAGGGCTAAACTGATCACCCAGCCAGTAAAATACTTGACTTATACGTATTGGGTCCTGAGGTCTATCCCCCAGAACCCATGTAAAAGAAGCCAGGCATGGTGGCACATGTTGGTAATCACAGAACTGGAGAGATGGAGACAGTGGATCCCTGAGGCAGGTTCCAGGTCAATGAGAGATCCTGACTCGAAAAACTAACATCACCTGAGGAACAACAGCTGACTTTGTCCTCAGGTGCCCACATGCATGTGCACAGATGCACTTGCACCTGAATACTTGTACATGAACGAGTATGCAGGTGCATGTGCGCACACACACACACACGTACATGAATGCACACAAAGCAGTGGCATGGAGGAGAGGGCTCAGTAGAGAAAATATTTGACACACAAGTGCAAAAACCAGATTTATGTCCCTGCATACACAGTGAGTCCACACACATGTGAACATACAAGCATACACAAACACATGTAAAAACAAAAACTAAGTAGGACATGAGTTCTTGGCCACTGACATAGTTAGTAACATTGATTCATCCTTGCACAGGCCAAGACTCACTGTCTGAACTCAGGCCCCTGGGATGACTTCTATTTTTATCATTAGAACCAAAACTCATTGCCCACAGTATTTGAAAGCAAACATTCAGCTCCAGAATGCACCTCTCCAGCTGTGCACTCTGGGTTCGGCAGACAGACATGACAATAGGGTTGAAATGTGTTCACTGCGCAGAGCAAAGGGTGGGTACTGCGATACCACCCAGGATACAGCTTTAGCTCACCACCCTCACAGCTTTCTTATCTGGGATGGAAAATTGTTCTTGCATTGTTACTTTATTACAAGCGATTTCAACAGACTCTTTAGGAGTACTTCAGAAGTATTTCATTGGCCATTTTTAAATAAAATCCTTATTGGTTAGTAATTCACTTGGCATACAACTTGCTCATTTAACAATTCTATGGTTGTTAGTACATCGTGACCACAAGGTTACAAAGCCACTTCCAATTTCAAAACATTTCCATCTTTTTATTTCTTGACAGTTTCATACATTCATACAATGTATTATAACCACATCCATGGACCATTTCAAACATGATCCTGAGCTTCTGAAAAAAAAAAAAAACAGAATGGCGCCAGGTTCATGTTTGAAAAGTGTTGGGTTATGGGGAAAATGTTCAAGATACAGCAGAGTGGGAAAACTCGTTTGCCTCCCTAATATCTGGTCCATCTGAAAGGTTAGAATATCTTTATTTCCTAGTTACAAGAAACAGTGGCCTTATTCATAAGCTTTTTCCCAAATTAAAAGAGATCAAGTGGAATGTTTACTAGTGAATGAGTCTTCGGAAGCAGCAGGTCCACACTGACAGATTTACAAAGAACAATGGTGGGTCAATGGCTGTATTTTCAGGTTGGGAAACACCTGCTCAAATTAGGTAGTTTGTGGTTTCTGTATCAAACAGAAGAAGCAAACACCACACTGATTCTACCACGTATGTGTGTTAATGAAAGTAATCCAAGCCTTGTTCTGTGGGCTTGTATACTTCTTTCTTGTGTTCTACTAAAATTAAAACGATACAGACATATAAACATGATGAACCCCTTCTTCTATACCTATTATTCTTAGGTTGGGTCTTTTCATGGTGTCCCATATTTACTGGATATTTTGTGTTAAGCTTTTGATAGATTTAATGTTTTCTTTGACCAATGAGTCTATTTCCTCTATTGTATCTTCAGCACTTGAGATTCTCTCTTCCATTTCTTGTATTCTGCTGTTTATGCTTGCATTTGTGGTTCCTGATCATTTTCTCATGATTTCTGTTTCTATAATTCCTTCAACTTGTGTTTTCTTTATAGTCTCTATGTCAGTTTTCAAGTCTTGAACAGTTTCTTTCATGTTTGATTGCTTTTTCTTGGTTTCTTTTAGGGATTTGTTGATGTCTTCCAATTTTTTGTTTGTCTTTTCTTCCATTTCTTTGAGGGAATTTCTCATTTCCTCTTTAAGGGCCTCAAACATTCTCCTGAAGTTATTTTTTCAGTCATTTTCTTCCACTTCATCTATATTTGGTTGTTCAAGTCTTGCTGTCGTAGGGCCACTAGATTTTACTGGTGTCGTGATGCTCTTTGTGGTGTTGCATGAAACATGATGAACTCCAAGTGCTAGAAAGCAGCGGTGTTTTCAACGGGAAAAGCACATGTACTGTGAACGGGAGAAAAGCTAATCAAAGATAATACTCGACTACTTTCTGCAAGAAACCTTTCCCCCATGTAAAATCAGATGGCGCGGGCTTCCTCTGTCACTTCCGCCCAGGCATCTGAGAGAGTGAAATGCATTCACCGGAGATACTTAGGATTAGACACAATCACCAGTAATATTATTGATATGGAGAAAATTTGCACAAGCATGCAACCACCTTAGTAATACACTTTTAAATGTTGCCCTAGTGTTTTAGACTGGTTCTGAACAACTACATGAGGCAAGGCACTGGCTGTTGTCCAGCAAAGCTGAACTATGGACATTGACCAAGTTTCCTGGCATTCTACCCTCGCTCTTTATCCTATTTCAGTCCATGGTTTTCCTTCTGGTTATGCATTATCTGGTTTGGCCGTCTCTGCTGCCTACTTCAGATAACTACTCAACCCTCCACTTGGCTCGCTGCTGGGTAGGCTTGACCTAAGAGAATGAGTGGCGAAAGAGCCAGAATTTTCCTTTGATGTCTTAGAACTCGGGATTCCATTATATAATCTACCATAAATCCTGGCCGTCAGGACCGACACCAGCTTCCAAAGTTACCAGAATACGCCACTCCTACTTGATTCATTGTGGATTCTGACATCTCTTAATTACTATGAACTCAGGACTTCAGCCTTCCAGCGATAAGAGACATTTCTGACTTGCCTTCTTCATAGTTTTAAGGGTTTCCTTGATTAATTTTCTTCTCCTGTAACCTAAGCTTCACATGCCAAATGTTCTCACTGGCTCTTTGCCTCTATGGTTTGAGCTCACAGATGTTTTCTTGTGGCTACAGAAAATACCTCTCCTCTGAGAATAGGTTTGATAAATAAAAAGAAAAAGAAAGCAGGCAATAAATTTTGAGCTGAGGAACTGGATGAAGAAGTCAAGCGCAGCCTAATAGCCACACTTTTCTAAATCTACAAACCTGCCCGAGGTACTCAAGTTCCAAGTATAAGTGGTGGTAGATGCTAGGATTTCCTACCAACAAATGACGGCCTTGGAGAGCCCCCAGCCTTCTTCTGTGTAATAACATAAATCCTTCTCCTTGCTCAACATATGACCAAGGCCACAAGGAGAAAATTGGCACATTTAAATGTCCCTTCTACTCCAAGTGCTGAGGGAGGAGTGAGATGGACAGGGTCCAGATGGTGAGACAGGAGACCCAGGGCCTGTCTCATCTGGACACAATAATTTGTGAACTGTTCTGGGTGATTAATAACCCAGCACTTGAATCCTGCTTATGCAACATGAGCGCTACAGTAAGCTGACTTTTGGTTTCTGGTTTTTTCCTTTCCTAGAAAACATTTTTCTATGAACCTCTTCTTGTTATTGTTGCTAACTAGATTTGAAGCAGCTCTTCCTTTGATTTGTGAAGTTCAGTGGACTGGAGGGCAGGACACCAAAGCAACATGGGCAGTGTTCCTCCCGAAGAATGACACCGTGTCACCGCTTCCCTGTACGTCTGTCCCTGCTCAAAGCAGGAGAGCCAGGCATCAGCTACCACGGGACACTCTCAGCACGTCTCAGCAACCCTCAAGGTTCATTCTAACTGGTACTGAATGTGCTTAATGTTTCCTCCCGACTCCTGTCCCTAATAAACCCTTGCCGTGTTTTCTTACATAATTGCCACCCTAACCTTTACAATACCCTCCTCCTTTAAAAGACAGCAAGAAAAGAGGAAGGGAAAAAGGACAGTCTCCTTCCACTCCTCTTCTTTGACCCTCCAATTGCTGCCCTTGGCTCCAAACTCCAGCAGTCTGAAATATATCAGCAGTGACAAGAGTTTTAACAGGCTCCCTTCCCACAGAGAGCTTCCAATAGCATCTGCCATCTTTCGCTCCCAGACAGGCACCTATGGGCTTAACTGTGCATATGCTAATGGCTTAACTTGCTGTTCCAAATGGAAGTTGCTGAAGACAGAAGCGTAATTTGGTACCCGCATGGGAATCACACCCCTTGCGCCATGCCTTCAACCATTTGCTAGGGATTTAGGCCTCTGAAGTCAGAAAGTTGTTCAAGTACTCAATGAAGAATATATGTTTGAGAAGTATGAATAAATCATAATAATTGCAGCAGCCTCCATCTTGTCAAATAGGAGCTATTATGCTATGAATCTGTAGCCTATCCAAATGAGATTATTTTGCCATAAAACTATCCCACATACGAAGTGTGCTATTTAGTCCCTAGTGATCCCTGAATATAGTCTTAGAGCAGCTCTTTGGTTAGATCCATCTTGGCATTACGAAGATAACAGAGTACTCAGTGTGCATGTGTGTCTGTCTATCTGTTACTGGAAACTGAACACAGGACCTTGCATGTTCTACGCAAGCCCTCTACTACGGAACTACGCTCCTTACCCTTTCCTAACATCATTTTGAGAATGGTATTATTAAATTTCACAGCTGGTGTTGAACTCATTCTACAACCCACCGAGATCTTCCATGAGTGATCCTCCTGCCTCGGCCTCCTGAATAGCTGGGGAAGAAGGCTTGTATCACCAGGCCTACTTTGTGACGATGTCTTTTGATACCCATCCCACTTCTCTATTAACCATTTTGAAAGCCTTTTTTTTTTTACCTCCATCAACAATTGTAATTTGAAAATTGAGTCCTTAAAAGATCTGTTAAATTGCCCAATTTAAGTCGTCCACTTTAAATTAATGTTTACCTCTCTTGAACTGTTCCAATCACCTCCAAATTGATGTGCTCACTCTTCAACTAAAAACTTCAATCTACACAGTATTTCCAAAGTGAAGGCATCATTTCATTACAACCTCGCACAAACATCTTCAATGCCTACATTATGAAATCCAAGGTCCTTAAAATGGCATTTAACTCCACAGCCCTAAATTCTTGCTAACTCCTCCTTGCATACTTTTTACCTATCTTCCTCTCAGACCAACTCCTTATTCCCCAAAGTGATTGCCCCATACCTTGAATTAGAGTCTTCCACCCCCAGGGTACCATTGCCCTTTTTCTGGGTGGAGGCCAAGAGTCACTTCCTGTCCCAAACTCACCTATGTTGACCATAATTAACTTCTCTTGTGCATCCCTAACATGGATGGGTACCAGGTCCTTCCCAGGGTACAGCAATGCAACCCTGAGCAGAAGCCCGATGTTGGCGCCTGGGGACCCCAGTCAGGCCTGCAGCAGACTCTTTAGCACAGAGCTTAATGAGCCCAGCAGGACTTTATACTTACTGCTCGTTTCCGGGCAAAAGTAAGAATTTAATAAGCAAGTCAAATTGAACTACATCTTTTCCAATAAGAGATCCCATGCAAATGGGATTCCCAAAAATCACTTATTGGGAAAGAATTTACAGATGCAACACAGCTTTACACAAAAAGATGCAAAACCAGATTCCTGTATACATGGTATAACCAGCTTTACCAAGCTCCCTCTCTTTGTGATGTCTTAATAAAGCAAATCCTAATAAATTATTGATTGTAGCAAATAAAAATCAGAGTTCAAAAGATGAATATCATCCTACAGTGGTACGTAAAGTTCCTTGTCAAGTTCTTAAGAGTATTTATCACAATTCTCACAGCAAATACCCCAATGAGACTCTTTCTGTGAGCACAGAGGGAGGAGAGGTCTCAACACATACATCCCATGTGCAGAAGGACCAGGGTTCATTTAGAGAATTCAGCTGGTAGCCCCAAACAAGCAAATGGTTTGACAAGAACTGAGGAATAAGAAATCTTAACAACAACAAAAACATGGCATGTCAACACTCCAGAGAAGGGCAGCAACCAGGGCCACCGGCCACTTAGCAAGCTGACTAACCTTACACAGCTTGAGGTCCCAGCACTGCTATCTCCTCTCTATCTGCCTCATCTCCTTCCCATGAGCAGTGACCAAAAGGTTGTGTGGCTGTCTTTAAGGCAACAAAGGAGGGCAGGTGAAGACTGTGCCCCGTTAATGTCTATTCTCAGCAAGGAGAATCCCCCAAAGAACTGAGAATTGCTGACTTTAAGTGAGAGGCTAGAGCCAGATCACACGCCAAGAGGCTGTAGTTGAGAAAATGGAGTGACAGGGGTATAACCAAGGAGACATTTGACGACTCCTGCACGAGAAGAGGCAGGGCTTCACCTAGCATTCCCCCCCCCATCATCGCCCACTGGAGAAAATCCCCCAAGTCACACTGGCACCTCAGGAAGAAGACGATTGACTTCTTCCAATATCTCATTGCCGCTCCCACCTCACAGGTGAGCTTTATCACATGCCCAGAGGCTCCCTCCATTCACACTTCACACCCTGAGCTCTTCCCAGGCACCAGTGAGTCCACCTCACACCGCACTCCCTAGCACCACACTGAACCTCGAACCTCCTCACTCTCTTTCCTCGCAAGATTTCACAATGCAGCTAAGCAATTATTTGTGCATGTCACGCAACAGTTTGCATTGATGAAAGTGAACATGCATACGTATTATTGCCTTGAATTTGCATCAGGAGCCATGAAATTTCTGTAAGTCAGGTGTCGTCACTGCAGAGAGTCCCCTTGGGGGCAGTATGCTGTCTCCTGGGATAGGAGCACAGTTTGCTTCTCCAGGACAAGGTTCATAACAGCAAAATGCTTTAGGAACAAATATTCTCTATCAAATAATGATGATAGCATGGACTTGAAAATTAGATGGACTCTTGTCTCCTAAGACTAGGCTGCCACCTTTGAAACTGTGTGCGACCTATCACTTATTTGTATGAAGCCTTAATTTCCTCTTTTGTATAATGGGAATCATATTATTGCTGGGGAGCTGGCTTGGTGTGAGAGTTAAATGTGACAGCAAGGAAAAGCATTGCACATTCCAGCACTGAGGGATCAACGATGTGAAGCGAAACAAGAGAGCTCCCTAACCATCGAGAATTAAAGTAATACTGTAATACAGTTACTATTGCAAGCTCATAACACTAAACATATGCAGGACCAGTACTGGAGAGCCTATCTTAGGTCTTTGGCCTGAATTAGAAACTTAGCATCCAAACCGTGTGTGCATAGACTAGGAGCATTTACCCAACAACAGATCAAAGCACTTCTCTTTGGGAGTAATGATGCCAGGAAGTAACCCAGAATCTCATGTGTGCTAAATAAGCAGTTGCCCTACTGAGCTACGCATCTCACCCTTCCACCTGACCTTTTAATGCGAAGGCAGACACAAAGCGTGCATCATGTGGTTTCGAAAAGTCTCCTCTCAACAAGACCTTGTTCATCACAAAGGGGTGACCCTACTTAAAGATATAAAGAAGGGGTGATGGTGACATGAAGAGCTGGGCTTTGGAGGCATTCAGCTCCTCTTTCCACACGGGTCACAAAGCAGGATGTTTTGGGCAGGTGCCATGCTCAGTTGACAGGAATGGCTCCCTTTTATGTTTTTAGAACAAATTCGGTGTTGTGATTGGATAGACATCAGTCTCTCACACCTAGGATGCCACCCGCGGGTTCTCCCCATTGATTCAAACGACGATGTTCACCGAGCACCAGGCTTAGAATGAAAAGACTTCTCCGTATTGAGTTTCTTTCTTTCCTTTGGGTGGGGATAGTAGAGTAGCATAGGGACTTACTACTGGGTAGCCTAGGCTGACCTTGAACTCAAACTTTCTGTCTCTGATCTCTGAATTCTGATACTATTACAAGCATTATATTGAGTTCCTAAAATGGGAAGGCTGCAAGTAGTTCATTGCGTGCTTCAGCCTCTCTGAGCCCATGGAGTGACACCTGGGAGCAACTGCTCCTTCCTGGCAGAGATTGGAGGCCAAGGGTGAGGAACTTGGCCCTGAATGGCACAGCTAGAAAGTAGGAGGAGTTAAGGCGGGGACTTGGTCACTTTCCCTGGACCTGTGAATCCTCACCAAAAGGTTAACTGGGGTGGACAACCTAGACAGCGGAATACGCCTGATAGCAGACTAGATCTAGGAATGGCTGGAGCGCTCAAGCTCCTTGGATCTCTAAAAGTCACAGACTTTCAGAGGAAAACAAAAATATTAGACTCCTGGAAAGTCATGCAGTTCTTGGAAGCGTGCAGTTTTGCTGCTGTGGTCTCAGGAGATGATCTAGAAAAAAGATTACTAGGATGTCGCTTAAGAGGCAAAAATCACCATCATCATCACCATCTCTAGCAAAAGCTACCTGCAGAGGGCTTTCCTTTACAAAGAGCATGGGGGGAGCGGTGGGGATGGCTGAGTGACGTACTCCTTGTGCAAGCCTGGAGACCTGAGTTCAATTCCCAGAATTGAAATATGGAAAGATAGAAGGAGAGAAGTGACTCCATAAAGATGTCCTCTGACCTCCACATGTTTACTATGGACCACAGAAGCCCCCCACCCTGCACACATCATATCATGTGGATGGATGAATGGATGGCAAGTGCTTCTGAGCCCTAAGCTGAACGAAAGCCCACGATTATTGAAAGAAAAGGCAGTTGTCTGACTTTGCTGTTGCAGCAAATTTATTCTTTAGGGCCTTATTCTCTTCCTTTGCTGTCATGAGCAACAAAGCTGAACAATTACCTCCAAGTGTCAAAGCAACACAGCCCACGCACTCACACAACCCTGATAATCACAGGCAATGTTTTGCCTTTCTTCCAGCATGACCTGTCCCTGATGTCTATGTCAGTTTTATTTCTAACTTCTGTGACAAAAATCTACCAATCACTACAAGATTGGATCCAATTACTACAGTCTTATATCTATGCAAGAACAAGAATGGGGCCTTCTTAGAGTATTATTAGCAAGACAAGAGCAAAACATTTGTCTTTTTATTAGGTTGGGGGGAAGAGAAAAGAATTTTAAAGACTAGAAATAGGGGCTGAACCTCAGATCACAGAGGTTCCCGCCCTGTTGACTCTTTAAAAAATAAATTCAAACACTTTCACTTTCCACCCTCTCAGCATACATTACATATTGTTTCAAATTCAAAACTCAATACATTTCCCAGCAGCCTTGTGGGTGGAGATAAATAAATCTACTAGATTTGGCCCCAAGAAGCTAATTTTAAAACATTTGGCACCCGTGAGTGGTACTTCATGCCACAATCAAACATCTTAATAAAACCTAACCCTTATATTAAGTAAAAAGTTTTTAAATGGATTCTAACCATCTAGGCTTTTCTAGGCAAGTCAGAGAGAACACTGGCAACTTCTTGTTCAAGCACGAGACTTTCCACTACAGGAAATGGGTGGCTTTCCTGTGGCCAAAATGAAAGTATCCTTCTCTGCCTTTTGTCCCTACCACGTCGTCAGCAAGTGGCACACACTGTGTGGCACCATCCTTAATATCCACATCACCCTGCCTCAAAAAAAAAAGGAAGAAAAAGAAAAACCAGTCACCCATGGCTACTTTCAGGTCTGAGCTACGGGGCTCAGACCTCGCCTACGGTCATCAGGCAACTTCAAGACAAGATGAATTACTAGATTGCATAGCTTTGCAGAAAACCCAACTACCTTCGGAAAAACAAACGATGGCTTATTCTGGGTGCTTACTTAGATCAAGTTCCTGTAAGTCACAGCACCAAAGATTAAGCAACAAGGTCGCGCTGAGGCAAGTACCAACGCCAAGCTAAGCAGGAACTTTTTAAGCTCGCGAATGTTTCAACCACACAGAATCTCCAATAGCCAGACCTGGGGCCAATAAATAGACATGATCTGGGGAAGGCAGGCAGCCTGTCAGAGCTGTACTAAGAAAAGATAACCATGTCGCCCTCTGACTCAGCTGAATGTGGCTCCCAGAGTGAATTTCCATGGCACCAAGGTCAGGTTTAACATGCTAACATCATGGTAATGTTTGCCAGAAACTTTGTAAAATATCCCTGGAGCAATGAAAGAAAGAAAACGGACAAATTTTCACAAGGGAGGCGAGCTCTTGAGAGTCCAGCCTGCTTGCACATAATAGCACAATAAAGCCAAAAGAAAGAAGGGGGGGACTGTAAAGAAATGGAGAAGAGATAGAAGTACCTGCTTGAGAAGAGTGTCACCCAGAGACTGCCTTCTTGTGCTAGGGAATGGCAGAGGAGGGGACATTGGCCTCTCCGGGCGTCACAGGGCTGCTGAGCATGGAGCCTTGTGTTTTCAGTTTTGGTAGAATCCGTTCCCGAGGCTGTTATGACCATGAAATTAGGAAACGCAGTCTCAGAAGCAAGGAATTAGCACCACCGCTTGACTGTGATTGGAAACTCTACTCCGGATAATAGGGGAGGGGGTGGCCTTCCTCTGTCCTGTCAGGCCCGATTCCAACTTTCTCAGCGTTTGCCTACAGAGAGATGTTTGCAGAGGGACAAGCCTCCCGGTGAATTAGCTGAGACTATTTTTTTAAGGTGATCCAGCCCGTTTCTCTTTACTTGCAATAAAACTGAGAGTCTAGACGGGTATGTTGACTTGGAAAAATAAGAAAGCATCCTCTGGACGCATAAATTTCCCTCACCCAAAGTTAGCTAAGAAGTTGGAGTGAGGGTGTTTCTTCTGTGAGGGCTTCCCAAACTTTCTTTCTTTCACTCCTTGACGCAGGAGGCGCTCAGCAAGTCAGGTCACTGGTGAATTAGCTTCCTGATTTTGGAGACATGCACGGACTCCAAAGCCCTTCAGGTATGTGCGCCTTCTGGAAACAGCTTGGCATTTCCTGCGGTGATTTACTAGTTTATGGGGCTTGGATGTATTTTGTTTGTTTTAGGACTTTAATCCTGTTTGTTTTGTTTTGTTTTATTGGGACAGGGTCTCACTTTGTAGTCCAGACTGGCCTTAAACTCTCAGTAATCCTCCTGCCTCAGCCTTCTAAATACTAAAATAACTAGTGTAAGTCAACCTGGTTGGCTTTTAAACCCTCATGATTTTGTTTGTTTGCCTTTCTTTCTTTTAAACTCAAAGACAAGCAGGTTGAAGTAAAAATATGAAGTTAAAAAATTTTAAATTTATTTTTTCTTCCCAGTGCTAGGGGAGGAACCCAAAACTTTGATGAGCTAAGCAAACGCATTACCACTGGGTTCAGACCCTCATTTAAAAAAATGTTTGAAATTTTAACAGCTTATAAAATCTACTATATTTTATGTAATGTATGCTTTGAATGGCGGGATGTGTTGCTTTAATGTGTTAAACTTTATCCACGCTTATTTTCTGGAAATAAGGATGGCGGCAGGAAAAGACCAGAAGGGACCTCTCTGGCCATTGCCTCAAGCCCTCCTCTGCATGCACACTGGTGCATGCTGGGTAAAAGAAGAATCTCAGAATTGGCTTTGAGGAGAAATGAAGTCAAAAGTCTAACTAATGATTTAAACATTTTTAGAATAAATTGTCTTAATTGTCTTCAATTTTCCATACACTAGTGAGTTTAGCCCTAACATAACTCAAATGCATAAATGTGTCTGAATTTAACTCCCCCAGATCACATGGAATAAAATGCCTTTTAGTTGTAATATAGAATGTTTTATTTCAGTTTAACAAACATTGAACTTAATAAGCTTCATTTATACAAGGAATAATCACATAACCTAAGCATGGCAGGGACAGCCTTAGCTTTATTGTTTTTATTATGATTTCTGGTGAAAGGCAAAGTGATTCAATAAAACGTTTTGAATAGTACAAATGTTTTAAAGAGCCAAATGCTTTCTCCCCCCAAAATGAATTGAATCCCTCCATTATTTGATTTGCCAGGAGGGATGAATCGTGCTTTCAAATAGCATTTAGCTACCTGTTAGAATCAGTTGCGCACACCAATACAGAGAAAAAATTACCCAGGGCAGGGATTCTGAAAATAGAACATGCGCTGGATTCAGAACCAAGTATAGACCATTTCCTTTCTGTGGGGGATATACGAGTGTACAGGTACATGGAAGTACGTGGCCATGCGCCTGTGCCCACGCATGCAGAGGCCAAAGCAAGACATGTGTCTTCCGCTGTGGTTCTCCACCTTACTTCCTTGAGACAGACCCCTCACTGAGCCAGAAGCTGACTGCACTAGTTAGCCAGTGAGCTCCTGGAATCCACCTACACACACACACACACACACACACACACACACACACACACACACACACACAAGAGAGGGGGGAGGGAGAGAACACAATCTGGGTTACAGGCACATGCATCCATGTATTTTTACATGGGTGCTGGAGACTCGAACCCCAGTCCTTTATCCACTGAGCCATCTCCTCAGTACTCTGAGCCCTTTCTCTAAAAATACAAATTTCTAATATAAAAAAATACATATAAAATGTATGAGAGGCTGTTTGTCCTTAAGGGACAGTGATAATGGCCCTTTGCCTTCTAGACTATGCTTTCTTAAGAGGAAAGAAATGAAAATCTCTTTAATCTCACGATAAAAGCAGATATCTAAGGTACTCTAAGCATTTTCAACAGCCTACAGAGGCAGGAGCTACTGATTGACAAGGAGACCATGGATGCCGAGATACCGTGCTCATTCCAACTAGAATGTGTTCAAATTCAGGGGGTCCACATCAAGCCTCCATGCCATAGCCCTCTGCTGCAACTTCTGAGCCAACCCACAGAATCACACACATGCAACAAACATAGCTGTGTCATGGGAAGATGGTGAGGTCTCAAGAATAAGCAAGATCAACTCCATCAGGTGACAAAGGAATTGTTAGTGAGTGGCTTAGCTTCCTCATGACTTCACTACAGATAAAAACATCTGCCAAGACTAAAACATTGTCTTAAAATATTCTGTGTTTTCCGCGAGGGAAAAACCTCTCCTTTGAGGGAAAAAAAGTATCTAATTATGCTGTATTCAACACGATTGACTGACTTGATAATGAACAACAAATAAGAAAAGAACAATTTAACTGCAGAAGTAGAATATGGCATAATTAAAACAAACACAGGACAAATTAAATCTCTTCACTACTAATCAGAGAGAAGTGGCATGTCTTCCTGATTTCCTCACATGCATTTTTCCACATGAACAATAAAACCTACCCTCTCATTGGAAGCATGTCACCTACTACATCCTATTACTAGAGAGAGGTGGGGACAACATTCGTATCCCCTCCTCCTGGCACACACTTTATTAAGAAATACCAAACAATAAAATTCTAGAAATTTTTCTAGGTTACAACCTCGGTTTGGTTTTTTTGTTTTGTTTTAGTGTGTGTGTGTGTGTGTGTGTGTGTGTGTGTGTGTGTGTGTGTGTGTGTGTGTTTGACACATTCTTCTATTTCAAAAGTGGCTACTAACAGCTCAGTTTCCACAGCAAAAGAATGCAGAAAATTGATATAGGCTGTCTGGGTCATTCAAGTCAGATCTTGCTGTGATACAGATGATTCGGGCTAAAATTTCAAACTCAGGTTTTTTTTTTTTACTTGGAGTGTGTGCTTTTTGTCCAACACTCCAGATGACAGCAGAGCTTGGGACTCAAATATATAGGTAATTGCTCAATTCTCCATTTGTCCTTATTAGCAAAGATGCTTCCACTGAGAAATGCTCAAAAACTCTCCCAATTCTACCACAGTGGAAAAGTAGCCCTGAATTTCTGGTTCTCCTCATGAAGAGACGCTCAAATTGAGATCTCCTACCTGGAGATAGCAAGGAGTACCTGACCACCCACCCTGCCAGTTTGCTAAAGAAATTGTCCTGCCCGTGGCTCCTGTTGCCTGGACAACCAAGTGAAGTGCTGATGACTTCCCAGCCCCCACCTCTAATTGTTAATTGGACTACTACTAGGCATCTGGGAAAAGCACTCAACCTCTGGACTTGAGAGACCAGAGCTGATCCTGCACACTGTGACTTGAAAGTGAAGCATCCCCCAAGCTCATGTGCGGTCCTCAGTCAGTGATGCTGCTTGAGGGCGGGGAGTATAGATCTTTTTTTTTTTTTTTTTTTACTGATAGAAAATTTTTTTTCCAGACATTGTTTTGTTTTATTTTTTTCCATTCAAAAACATAATTAAAGAAATAAAATTTTTACCTTTCTTCCCCTTCTCCCGGTCCCCTCCCACTACCTCCCCACCCCTCCTCCCTCCCCCTTCTTCCTTGAAAGAGGGCATGGTGCCCTGCCCTGTTGGAAGTCCAAGGCCCACCCCCATCCCTCCCGGCCTAGGAAGGAG
>PVIU01015360.1:0-48707 GCA_004026605.1 Ondatra zibethicus | reverse complement strand
GGGGGGGGGGGGGCAGGGAAGGGATGGAGATGGACACAGTAGGGGTATGACAGGCATGGGAAATTTTTGTAGTGAGTTTTGGCCATTAGAAATGGGGAAACTGTCTTCACTTGATGCCGTTCTCACATTGACCATAGCCTACCCTTCACAACAGCGCAAAGTCTTGACAGAGACCGTGTAGTTCAGGAAAACAGCCATTTCCTAGGCTGAAGTCAGGCAGGCTCACCTGCATCAAAACAGGTGCTCAGATAATGACATGGTTTGTTAGTGTGAAGTTAGAGACTTCAGATATACTGTTAAGAAAATAGCCTTTCTCTTAGTTTTTAAAAGGTGACTTTAAATCAGAAACTCCACAAAAATCCATATTTTTTTTGGTTTACAATTTACATACCCAGTTTCTCCTGTTTCATACACACCTACAGCAATGGGTGGTAAGTGCCTCATGGTGATAAGAACGTGCTATGTGCTGACTAGTTTTATGTTACTTTGACACAATCTAGAGTCATCAAAGAGGAGGGAACCCCAATTAAGAAAATGCCTACAGAAGATAGGGCTGTAAGCCAGCCTGCAGGGCATGGTCTTAATTAGTGAAAGACAGGGGAGGACTCAGCCCATTGTGGGTGATGCCACCCTTAGCCAGGTGGTCCTGGGTTCTGTAAGAAAGCAGGCTCAGCAAGCAATGAGGAGCAAACCAGTAAACAGAGTTCCTCCATGACCCCTGCATCAGCTCCTGCCTCTAGGTGCCTGCCCTATTGGAGTTCCTGTCCTGATTTTCTTTGGTGACGTGAAAGAGTGAGCCAGATAAACCCTTTCCTCCCCAGCTCATTTTGGTCATGGTGCTTCATTGCAGCAATAAAAACCCCAGTTAAGACATGTTAAAAGTTTTTTTCACATTATTTCGTCCCATGGGGGTAGTTAGTGTTCCCAGTTTTCCTGCTAATAAGGTTTTTCTGAGAAGTCACAGAACTGTGTAGTAACAGACTGCATGCAAGCTCAGGTCTTCCTGATTTGCAGCCTAAGTCCTCCTACCCCTGGCTGTGGCACTCTTTTTACCAGCAGAGGTGTCCATAGTGTTGGCAAGATAACAAAGGCTACAAGGACTGAGCACACTAAGAGCCAGGCCCCGCCCCCCACTGATGGCAGGCCCCGCCCTCCACTGATGGCAGGACTATCCATTGATCAGTATCTATTAGACTAAAGCAATCCTGCAGATGTCAGCAGCCTGAGTGTTGTTCCTATGCTTTGACCTAGTAATTCCCCTCCCGGGAATCTAGCCTACATAGGAAAAGAGCAACACCGCCAAGACTTAACACAGAAACAAGTTTATGGGAACGGTACTCAAGATGTTTAGCAAGGACATCAGTTACGGCAGGGTCGAGGGTGGGCTGCCATCAAAGTCACGTTTACAGCTCTTTGCCAGAGTTGAATTAATGGTAACTCAGTACTGGGAAAATACTTCTGCTTCAAAGTAAATGACAAAGGCCTGCCGCCACAGCGTGCGACTAGCGAGGAAAATGAAATATATCCAGACTTAAAATGATGAGAGTATAAATCTTAAAAATTATACCCATTTTTCAGAAAATATATACAAACATTTGATAATTAGAAAAATAATTCTATTTTAAAATTTTTAAACAGCCAAAGCAGCCAGTCACAGAAAACTATGATAAGTGGTAATTAGGGATTTTAAATGGTCAGTTTCACCTACTTTGGTGTACGAACTGTATAGCTGTAAGCTAAGAAAAAACTAATTGACGTATATAGTGCGAAGCTGCCATAGACCCAAAGAGATTAAGATTCACGATTTAAAGATGAAACCACAATTGTGATAGAACATATGGCCAATATTTAAAACAGGATAAATTTGGCTGAGAGCCTCCCAGGGCCTTAGCCAGAGTCCCTAACCCCGCTGGGATGCTCCGGGAAGTCACCGGCAAGAAGCACAGTGAGGTTCCTGGACTTTCCGTCGTCGTTTGAGCTCTTCCGTCTGGGGCCTTGGCTTGTTCCTTGCAGTAAAAACCACTTATCACAGCCTGGGGAGGAGGCTGCGCAGATCCCGCTGCAGAGGCAGTTGCGGCCTCAGGGCTGTGGACTTCAGCTTTTGGAGGGCTTCCAGTCTGAATTTGGAGACTTCTTGGTCAACAGGAAAACAAACAGCTGGCGCACTCTGTGGTTGATTTGCCTTTCTCAAGGTTGCTACATCAGTTTTCCAACTTGGAAAGCTCTGAGGCCCAGGGGAAGTTTTGTGAGCTCAGGGCCTCCCTTTCCCCATCTCAAAGTCTCCTCCCATCTCAGGGAATCATGGGACCAGTGCCCAGGGTGCGGCAAGGCAGTGGAAAGTGCCCACAGTGTCTGATTCTCCCACGGCAGGCTGGGGAAGCCAGGGCTTGAAGCTGCGGGCCTGTTTTGGGAAAAAGCCCCCTTATGGCCTAGGGAGGAAATCTGCAGAAATTCTCACTGAGCCGGCCATGCAAGGTACCCAATGGTGTCCGAATTATAGCACAGTCTGATGGCCTCTGCAGGCAACCTTCCTGCCACGTGGCCACTGTGTATTTGTGTTCTCAGTCTCAGGATTTCCAAGGAGCAGAGACGCCGCCACTGCAGAGGGCCGCATGCAACCCAGAAAAACTGTCAATGGCACACTATAAAAATTGAGTTTATGTCACAAGGAGATTTAGATTCTTCAGGTTAATATTATTTTTGCAATTAGGTAATGAACTGACATTAATTTACTCGTGCTGCGTGATTAGGTTAATTTTACTCCAGAAAAGCTTACATTTTCAAAATTAAAAATGGTCGCCGTGTCTTCTCATGATCCATCAAAGCCGCAGCTGCTCCACAGAGACACGGTCATTTTGTACTCGATTGTGCGCTTATAGGCTATGTGGCAACCACGGAAAATGACGTAGTGTGGGGCCCCATAGATCTTCACGCTTAAGTACCTGTGAAGGACTGTCCATCTGTGAATGGTTAAACTTAATCAGTCACTTTTCTTATGGCGTGATGGTTCAGCCTTCATAAATAGAAATCAGCAAACAATACTCGGGGCATTAAATTTTATATATCACAGTGCCGCTGTGTGTAGAAAACAAAACAGGCTTGCAAAAATAAAGTCAACTTTGCAAATGTGAGTGCTGCCTCTGTGTCTGCCTGGATCAGTTAAGTCCCCGTAATGCTGCAACCGTGCTGGCCTGACTCATCCATTCCCTGGAATGCTGGTCCTGCTGAGATTTTGCAAATTACTTTAATTAACCTTATTTCACCTTGGATAGTGGCGGAACGCTTTTATTTGTTAACTATGCGTTCATTTGTTTCACCATTAACCTTGGCTTTTGCCCTTGGAAGAGATGGTGATGTATTGTGAGTCAGGCGTTACTCCCTTAGAGCAGTGCTCACGGTGGTGCCCAGCTGTGCCTCAGTGGTTAGGGTTCTGTGGATCATAGGCATTGGAAATACAAGTCGGAGGGCTGGAGGGAAAGGGAGCAAGGATAGGCCCCAAACTCTCCATTCTAGTTGGGAGATGGAAGATGTGGTATTTGGAACAACCCCATCCAGGGCAGGCTTTTCAGCCACTTTCCAGCTCCTCCTGAGGTCAGAAAAGAAAAATCTTTTACTGAAGGGAAGGAATAGTGGTTAGTCCCAAACAGGTCCCCTCTATTAGTTAACCAAATTTACCATATTATTAAGAATACTGTGCCCCTACTCCATAGATATCCCTATCCATCCTTCCCTCCCTCTGCATCCTTGTCACAGTTCCCCAAAACCCAGTTTCAACTCCTACTTTTTCTTTTTTTCTTTCTAGAAATGCTTGTGTGATTCATAAGTCTCTGCCAGGGCACTGTGAGGCCATAGACAGGGAGGCACTGACGTCCAACTCCCCCCCCCAGCCCTAAGGGCAAGGAACTTGTGAGCCGGCAGATATGGCTTTTCCCTGAACTGCCTTGGCAAGCCAGAAGGAGTCAGGAAAATGGCCGACACGTTCTCTTTTCTGTGGTGGTTTGGGGTCTGTGTCTCATCACTGCTTCTTTTACTCCAGCATCATCCTCATTTGGTGAGTTCACACGTGAACCACAGGGGATGTGTTTATCATCTGTGTATCTTAAGTATAGTGATGTGAAGACGTCAAGTGGCGTCATCCAGAAAGTCGGGACTTTTCACAGAACCAAGCCTGTCTACTTTCCTCGTCTTCTTCATCTTCTTTGCCTTCTTCTTCCTCCCCTCCCTCCTTTCCTCCCTCCCTCTCTTCCTTCCTTCCCTTCTTCCTTTTTGAGACAGGGTTTTTCTGTAACAGCCCTGGCTGTCCTGGAACTCTATAGACCAGGCTGGCCTTGAACTCACAGGCAGGAGAGGCTATGGCAAGCCAAGCAGAGCACTCAGCAGCCACCGTGCCATTTGCGTATGTCACAGTGCTGCTGAAGTTGAAGGCAGTGTGTGTCTGTTTATAGCTGTCCAGAACACAAGGGAGGGGTGTCGTGGGCAAACAAAGGAGTCTTAGGTGTGTAAAACTGTGAGCAAAGAGCCTTGTAGCAGAGACAGCTTGCTTCTACCTGTAAACGTGAGTGGTGAGAGGCTGGGGCTGCAGTGGGTTAGAAGGAACGTCACACGATCCCAGGGTTTGTTCAGGTGAAGAGGACATTCCTGGCTTTGACAGTTCCTTCCCAATACCCAGAGACTACACAGACCTGGGTGAGACACCAGGAGCCCAGTGGCCAAATTTCCATTTTTTAAATGGAAGCCACAGTCTTTCCTAGAGTATCACTTAGTAAGTGCTGGCTGACAGAGGCTCCCAGTCAACCTCAGTGGCTTAGCACACACCCAGAAGTCACACTTGGCTTGTGGACCCCCCTGTGGGATTTTCAGTGTTGGGTGGGCACCTCTCACACACCACCTAGGGGGCACCTGGTGACTTTCACACTGTGGTCCCATTGGCTGAAGGGCTGCAAAGCTTGCTGTTGGGTCTGCATCAGTTGACATAGATAGAGGATCATGCAGGTGACAGGCAAGCCTGCTCATATTCCGCTGGCTAGAAGCCTTTGTTGGGACCTAGCCTTATCTGGAGGGAGGCTGGGCTATGCAACCCAGCCCCGGCACAGGCACGGGAAGAAGTTGGGATGGGCTTGGGCACACATATCCGTGGATCGGCTACGTGAATTGCCGATCCAAACATGGAATTGTCAGCTGGTAGCTGTTCAGCGAGTGCTACCGAATGGTTCAGTACTTTTTGATCTTTGGAGGCGAGAAGACTTGGGTTTGGGTGCTGTTGTGAGACCGTGGGCAAGGAATCGAGTCTCAGGCTGTCCTGTGGGAAATGGGAATATCTCGTGGGGTCACTGTGACCGTGAAATGAAAGAATAGACTAGGGTGTCCACGTGACTGTACATGCTTATTTGTGGGAGCCCCTGGGACTGAATGAGGGGGAGGGAAGCTCTCCCTTTGTCCAGCTTTTTTCTCAGCCCTGGGTGCCAGCATCGGCCAGCTGGGTCCAGAGAACATCTGTGAGATGGCATTAGTTCCTCAGCCTCTTGCTAAATTTCAGTCATTCGTTTTGATGGACATGGGATTTGGAAAAGCAAAGCAAAAATCCTCCTACCCACGAGCATCCGTTTTCTGTGATCAATAGAAATCCAGTCACTTAGCATGCAGCTCCGGCTACCCTGCTTTGTTCAGTCTGAGTCAGTAACAGGCAGAAAACTGTGATTTTCCTGTTTTATTTTAAGCATGTATTTCTAGGGACAGTAAAAAGAAAAAAAAATTAAATCATTGTTTTACTTATGGAGTTTGGTGCTTAAATGGTAAAGAGAATTGCCTCCTTGGTTTGGGTGAGAGCCCAGGCAAGGAATGTGGCTCAGGTGCATGGTGCATCCAGAGCCCGGCATAGGGGCCCAGCATGAAAGGTTTCCACAAATATTTACTGATTGGATTAGGGGATGCATGAAAGCTGTGCTACCAGGGTACTAACAAGATAATGCCTGAAACACTGAGACTATGCGGGGGAAGCACTGCAGTTTAAATGTGATAGTCCCTAAATGGTTTCTTCCCTTGTAAATAACACACATGCATGTGTGCGTGCATACACGCACACTCACACACACGCACACCCCTTGATGTCCTACACAAAGCAGCAAGAAGAGGAAACCAAATGGTCTCTTTTTCAGCACATTGTTCTTTAAAATAACTCGGTAAACCTTCCTAGTTAAGCTTTGTGGTGGTGGGATAACGATTACAGCAAACAAAATAATGTCTGGCGCTCAGAAGGTTAACGGTTTTTCTTTTTTTTTTTTTTTTCAAGAAATGATTGTCCAATTTGAGGGGGGAGAAGAAATGGCGCCTGAAATTGCAAAACGTGGTCCTGTAGTGCCCCCTGGTGTCTACTCTGTGGAATCGTCAAAGCTAGAATTGTGTTCCGCCCTAGTCATTAGCATAATCTTGATTTATTTATGAACCTGGCGCTAGGTTCATATGGAGGAGAGAGGAGAGTCCTTGCTTCCTGCATCGACTTCTTTCTCTCAGGCCCTTTTTCAAATGGCGAGCTACTGCAGTGTGAAAGTACATCAATGCTAGCATAAGATTTAAAAACTGAAAGCAAGTATTACATTGGAGAGAAGTCTTTTCACCTTCAAGAAAATTAATGGCTTTAAAAAATTATTTTTCAGGTGGCACATTATTAAGCACTTTCTTTTGTCCATAAAGATATTCTCTGTAAATCGGTTGGACAGAGGACTGTTTTAATTTTAGAGATTTATTATCACATGTAATAATTAAGCCATTCTTTTTTTTTCCCCTGAGACCCTTTCATTTAAATAAATACAGATCCCGCTGGGTGGTGGTGGCTCACACCTTTAATCCCTGCACTCGGGAGGCAGAGGTAGGCAGATCTCCGTGAGTTCAAAACCAGCTTAATCTACAGAGCCAGTTCCAGGACAGCCAGTGCTACACAAGGAAATCCTGTCTCAATGGGAGGGGGGAGGGGGAGATATAGAGAATGAATAGATCAGATAAACTCACAGTATCAAAGAGGAGTACTCTGATTTCTAAATGCTGCTGCTAATTTAATATTTAATTGCAAAAATCTTACTAAAAAAAAAGAGGGCATTTCCTTCTTCCACACCCTCCTATGAATATGACAGTCAATTTAGTTCAATTGGCAGGTGAACTCCAGGCCCAGGAGGGGTGCGCATGGGCAGTACTCACTGTAAGGAGCAGTGCCGGTGGAGAGGAAGCCCCCAGACTACAACGAAGGAGGGGAGATGTCTCCAGAGGATGCAGAGACAGAGGAGGGAAAGGGAAGCAGGGCATTACACAAACAGAGCGACAGAGAGCAAGGAGCCAGCACAGCACAAGGAGCAGAAAGGTGAGCCTCTCAAGAGGCCCCAGGGGGCTGTACTTAGCCTGGGAGGTTAATGCAAAGTCCAGGAAGGTTCCAAGGAGTTAGGCAGGAGAGAGGCATGGGCAGCCCAGCAGTGGTGCCTGACCCCACCAGGGTGCCAGCTGTAGCTGACACCAGTTATCAAGGGGAGGAGAGTCTCACATTCCCTCCTGGCTTTCCAAGAACAGGCATGGAGCAGATGGAGAGCTTGGATATCAAGGGGAAGGCACAGGGTGGGAAGACAGAGCTTTGGAGTCTGTCATGCTCTGGTTGGGTGATGCTAACCTTGGGCAGGCTTCTTGACCTCTCTTGGCCTCAGTCTTTCCTCCTGTAAGGTGGGCATGATAGTCTCCCCTTTACGGGATTGGAGAAGGCATGGTGGGTGTGCACGGCGAAGGAGATGGGGTTGCAGCCACCCTGAGAATAGCAGTTGGTTTTCATAAGACGGGTCCTTTCTTTCTTGGATTTCATTCCAAAAGCACCCTCTTGTTTGGCTGCTTTCCTATGTGATCATAGCCCCAACAACTGCTCACTATCTAGGCTAGAAGTGTGTTGAAGGGCGGAGCCCCGCCCCTGCCCCACCCACCTTGTCATCACAGTTCCCCATCCCTTCGGGTGCAGGGCAGTAGTCATTGTGAAGTGAAGGGCAGGAAAATAGAGCACGTGGCTGCCGTATTGCTGCATCTCAGTTCAGTGACGGACGCTAAAAGCTGCAGAAGGGGCCTTTCTATAGCCCCTGTTTAGGGGTGATCACCGCTCAGGAAAGCACATTTGAACTGGGGTGTCAGCCAGGTTAGACAAAGAAGTGGTTGACAGAACAGGCCGCGGGGTTGGAAAGCCCTGGGTTGGAGCTCCAGTTTCACCGACTTCCTGTCTGTTTGTCCCTCTGGAAGACAGCGAGTGGTGCAGTGCTTTCTCGGTGAGTCACTTCTTCACTTCCAAATCTTTTAAATCTTTTCAAACCTTAAATGCAATAATCAATAATAGCGCCTACACCGGGCAGGGGTAAGCACTTGGAGCGTCCGTCTTGTGTAGCCCTCGGACTGACTCAATGCACAAATCCCCGAGCCGGAGCTCCAGCGTTAAATAAACTGGGCATCGTGGCGCACCCCTGGAATCCCAGTACTCAGGAGGTGGAGGCAGCCGGATCAGGAATTCAAGGTCGTCCTTGGTCACGTGGTGAATTTGAGGTCAGCCTGAGCTACACAAGACACTGTCTCAAAATACAAAAGCAAGGATTGGTCAGTGGTTAGGGACATTGGCTGCTCTTCCAGAGGACCTGGGTTTGATTCCCAGCACACACAAGACAATTCCCAACTGTCTCTCATCTCAGTTCCTGGGGATCCTACGCCCTTCTCTGGCCTTCATGGGATCTGATGCCCTCTTGTGGCCTCCATGAGCATTGCATGCACTTGGCGTGGACTTACATGCAGGCAACACACACCCATAAAATCTTTTTCTAAAGATTAAAAACAAAACCCCAAGTTCCCAATAACCCTTAATGCCTCATTAAATTCACATAATGTTTTTCAGTGCACAGAAGCTTCAGGTAGCTGTAATTAGCCAGTACTTCCTATGTGCGTCTGTGATGTACGTGTGTTCTCATAAAATGAGAATGAAATTCTCTTTACATGCAGAATGGAGATTTACTCTTCTACAGGTATGGAAATGAGAGCCCAATGATCAGTGTTCCTTCCCACCCCACTCCCACCTCCTGAGGTGAGCCCTTTGTTGTTAAATGGTAGGCAGAGAAACAGACTGGGCAATGAAAATGCTCGGTGCACAGAGGTCAGTGTTGTGGAAGCTTCCAAATGCCCGAGATCGCAGAGCAAGACCCTTCTGCCTTCCGCCCGACTGCCAACTATCCGAGCAGACAACCACCCAGGAATAAAGAGCCTGCGCCGCTTTGTAATTGAACAGGAAAGTCCAACAATTTCCATTCGCTTCCGTTGTCACTTTGAAATTTTCTGAGAGAAATCAAAAGAAAGTTGTACCTCACTGTGTTCAGAGTCAGGCTGAGGGTCCCCTTCCACGAGACGGAGGCTGTCCCTGCTGATGCCACGCGCCGGGGTCCAGGTAAATGCTGTCTGGCATCATGGTAATCAAAATTTTCATTTTTTTCCTTTACAGCACAGATAGGGCATTGTAGCGATTCTGTTCTCAAAGTTGATGTTCTGAGTCGGTGCGGGCTATCCCCGGTCTTCATTTGGTAGAGACCAGGAGAGCCTTGTAGAATGCTGAGGGTATGAGTCTGGGAGAGTCAAGGAAAGGAAAGCTTGGCTCTGGGGGCTGGACTAGAATGCAGACCCTGGCGGGAGCGAGAACCACAAAGCAGAAACACCAGTGGACCTACCCAACTTTATGTGAAATGTTGTTGGCACACAAGTGAACCAGGAAGGAAAGAGACGATTGGCATCTGTGCTGCGGGGCTTCAGCAGCACGGCCAGGCAAACCCTGCTCTCCCAGATCTAACTTCCTCCTGTCCTTACTTTCCTCATCTACAAAACAGCAAGGCTCGCTCCGTTGAGACGGTGTGCCTTTCTTCGCTAAAACCCCACGGTTAGCGAGCCCCAGGATCCTCCTGTCTACCCTAGTACGGGGTTACAGGCACATGCCCCCACGGGTGGCTTTCATGCTGCTTGTGTGACAAACACTTTACACAAGACGCCATCTCTCCCGCTTCCGCGAGCACCTTTAAAAGAAGGAAGCCAGACAGAAGGTGAAACAAGGACCTGTAATTTCTATAAAGCTGCAAGCTTATGCGATTTTACTTATTGGAAGATTGCAACGATGTAAGAGTCTCAAAGATGGCTACCGATCGTTTCCTAGGTGACCTTGAAATGGATACCTATTATCTTGTCTCTAGCTGAGAATAATTATCTCTACCACCAATAGTATGAGATTGAGAAGAGATAATGCTTCCTTAGCATATAAGCACACCTCGCTGTAGGTGTGCAAGATGAAAATGATCTAGAGAGCAATTTGCACAACAAAGTGAATGTATGTCACATAAAATTTAATATAAATTTATGACATGTTTTAATCATAATTTTAAATAAAATATTGCAATATGTGTGCATGCATATCCATGTGTATGCACTAAGTGTTTAATAAATACACAGTATCTATTATCCTTCTTATTTTGTTTTTCAGGAGTGCTGGGTATGACACACTGTGCTGGGACAAGGGTTTACAGGGAAGAGCATCACTGCTGGCCCTGGGTGCTCGTGTAGAAGGGGTCTAGGGTTTGCAGCTGTCACTGAGGACACTGAGTGGGTGGCAGGGATGGAGGTCAGCAGGGTGGGAGGAATTGTTTTCTGCCCCCTGTGTGCCTCTGTGGTCAAGGGAGAAGACAGAGGAGGCCGCAGTGGGGTTTGGGACCCGAGTCAAGCTTTGGGAGACACAGTGGGGCTGTCAAAGCCCAGGCGGCATGTTCTGAGTTCTCTGATTTTGTGCTGGGAATGTAGGCCCTGCTTGCGTGACAATGAAGGCGGCTAAAATCCTGTGCCTTCAAGAGGGTAGCGGGTGTGCAAGGAGTAAGACCAAGCCCTGTGAAAACACCACCATTCTTCCACAGAGGCCAACACTGGCAGGGGTGGAGGGGAGGCAGCAATCTGGTCCTCTGTGTGACACACACGCCATGTAGGACGATGTGTCTCTAGCTGCCTGTCACTGTGGGTCTGACCCTCATACTATTGGGAATCTGGGGGTGGCATTCTCTTCTACCTAGATCGGCACACCCCCACCAAACCCTCTGGAGTCAAAATGGAGGGTGATGGGCCTTCCTTTCTAGCCGAGAGGGCACTGGAGCTAATCCGCCCCTAAGCCTTACAGCTCAACGAATTACATTGTGCATTAGTTTTATTGCAGACTGGTGGTTATAATAAAATTAGTTCACGTCCACGTTATTGGCTCATAATGAGAACTACATGAACAAAACTGATAGGATCTTGCCAAGCCCTCTGTGTCCGAGCAACCGAACAGACTGCACAGTGCCGGCTCTCCTCTTCCTCTTCCCTCCATTTTTAGCTTGTTTCTGAATCCCTTAAAATAATAAAACCTATTTCTACTGGACTTTTTATTTTACTAGCTCCTAGGTAGGGTGACTACATAATTTAACATCCAAACTGGGACAGTTGTGAGGGCAAAAGGCAGGCTATTAATAATTAAGTTGGGACAATAGCATACGCCAGCAGGCTGCTGCAAACCCCCACAGCTGGTAATCCTACTTTTAGGGACAAGCTGACCCTCTCCTGCAGTCCTGCTAAGCAATGCCACTTTCTTAATTTCTTCAAATGCCCCTCCCGCCTTTTAAACTATTAATTTGGGGCAATCACTTTTTAGTAAATTTAAAGTTTCTCCTTATGGCAAACTTGACTATATTGTGCAACTTCAGGATAAACTTGAGAAATTAAACTGATGAGAAACAGGGATGTTTATATCCAGACATAGATTGTCAGCAGCGTCCTTTGGTGTGCCAACCAGAGTTCAATGGGAAATCTGGGATGACAATTCTTCAAGCCAAATTTGTGATCCGAACCTAAATGTGAAAAGGTCCCAACTCTCCCAGGAAACATTTGGTAGGTGACACTAGAACATCTCTCCACTCCATGAAAGTCATATTTGGGTCAACAAAAGGTCCACCTTTGGGGCTGGGACAGAATGCAGTTGGTAGAGAGCTTCTTTAACATGCATGAGGTCCCGGATTGGATCTCCAGCACCACATAAACCAGACATAGGGACACACACCTGTAATCCCAGCACTGTGAGTGGAGAAAGGAGGACCAAAAGTTCAAGCCTAGGGAGTACATTTATGGCCAGCCTAATCCTTGACTTTTTCTAAAATAAAAATAAAATTAAAAGCCCGTCCTTTGACGTCAGAGTGGATTATTCATTTCTGGGAAATGACCTCATTTAGAAATACCCAGGTAGTGTCGGGGGAACCTTGACCAGGACTCCAGGCCGATTCAACCAGAACTGATTAGTGAGCATCCTTGCTATCAGCTATCCATTATCCAGGCGTGGCTAGCCAAGCAGCAGCTGTCAGCAGCAAACCATGAGGCTTTCTGATGTTGGTTTCTCCAGTGATCTTGAGGCACGTGGTAAGGGTCTCGATGCAGGAACCACTGTCCCAACAGAAGGACTGTCGTGCACATACTTAAGATTCCTCCATTCTGTTTCCTCCTGTCATATAGGTTTGTGTGAAGTCCAGCTGTGACCGCATATAGGACGTCAGTGAATTTTGCTAACTCTAGAGCCCCATAAAGGTGTGAGCTTCAGTGTTTATGGGATGCATTGAATAGTTTGGCAGTTATAGATTGAACTGCTGCATACCCAGATGTTTGCACAGCCAGTCACATGTTAGCTGGAGGTGCCCCACTAAGGTGTAGTTTACATGTATCTGATGCCGACAGCAACCTGCACATGTGTATAGGAACATAGTGGCTTCAAGTTAAAGCATATACGGAGACTTGAGAGAGTAAACAGCTAGCAAGAGAGGAAGGGAAGAAAGTGGGAAAGAAGAGAGGAGGAAGGAAAAGGAAGCAGGAGGGAGGGGAGAGAAACAAGGGAAGGAAACAGGGAGGAAAGAGGGAAAAGAAGGAAAGAAGAAAGGAAGAATGGCAGGGGAGGAGGTGAGCAAAAGGGAGCCAAAGAGGGTGCAGAGAGAAATAAGCTTGAGATCCTAAGACTTTCAGTAGAGGGTTTTGTTTTTCAGTTCCCCTGAACAAAGAGTGTGACCACCATGCCACTGTTCCAAGGACACCGGGGAGGGTGGGCTCATATTTTCCCTTGAAGCAAGACAGAAAGTGGGTCGGAATCACACCTCTATCTTGCCAGGTGTGGAAGGGACTTGCTTTGTCTCCTCCATGTGTATGGCAGGCCTTAGCCACCCAAGGCTGGTCCCATGCTGATGCCCACACCTCCAAGGCCACCTGGGGTGGGGGAACTGCTTAGAGCAGATCTTCACCAGACCACAAATGGTAGTCTTTTATGGGGCTGGTTCTCTGTCCTGACTCAAACAAACAGGTCTGTGCTGTGTGTGTGCATGTAGAGGGGAGTGTGTATGAGCCGGGGCATGTGTGTGGGTGTTTGATATCTTGTTGGGTGTGATTAAGCGAGAAAACGAGGGCTTTTCTTTGTTTATTTTGCAGATAAATCTCACCTCTAATCCACTGCGCAGCAACGTCTTGGGCAAAGGCAAGGAAGCCCTGATACCGCAGATGACATCCACATAAATCACAGGCTTTATTCCTGGGCTGCGAGGGGCTGTGCCGATCAGAGTGACATCGTGCACTCTCATTGGCTGAGGCTTCATTACTTGACCGAAAATCCCCAGGGCTGAAACGTTATTTAAATGTGCTATGAAAATAAATGTGATTTACACATGTGTCGTCTGTGGAGCTGTCCTTTCTTCTCTGATTCTGCAGGTGCTGTCGAGCCTCAGGATTCATGCCTCAATTTATTGCCAGTTCAAGCTACACACATGCTCAGTGACAGGACATTGTCCACAGCCCCAGAAGTTCCAGAAAGGAGACAATGTCTACTGAGTGGTGGTTTTTGGCTGGTCCGCGGTGTGTTTAACTTTGTAGGCTGTGCGCCTGTGTGTTTGTACACATGTGTGTCTGCACGCATGAGCAAATGTGCTGAAACTGGCCCTATTTCCTTTGAGGTCTCGGGGAACAGGCGCTTTGAACACAGATGCATCAGTTTCCAGAAAGAGAAAGAAGAAAGTATGATGTGTATTTGAGCAGGGCTGGGGCCCACATGTTTAGCTCCAAGTGAGTGAAAATCTCTTGAAAAGCGGTTTCAGGGTAATGAATGTCAGCGGGCTTTCAGTCCAAATGAGATGTGATTCACAGGAAGGTGTGCACTTGGGATGTTTCCGTTACCGAAGGGAAGGGCTTGGCTGAAGGTGTGAAGATGGTCCCTCCAAGGGCTCAAGAAAGCCTTTTCCGAAGTTTTCATAACTACTCCCAGGGTCAGTCCCTTTCATCTTCTTCTCTTTCTTCCCCCCCCCCCCCACAGTGAAGGTTCTCAGTGAGATGTTGCGTCTCATTGTCTGAGGATTTCATACACGCATATAATGCATTTTGATCAAATCTCCCTCATTCCTTCCCTACAGTTCATCTGCTACATCCTCGCAGCTTCATGCTTTGTTTTGTTTTCTTTTCTTTTTAAGTCTAATGAGTCGACTTTGTGTTGCTTGTCAGTGCATGGATTTAGGACCATCCTTGGAGCGCAGAAAGCCTCATGGTGACCGCATCTATGATAAGAACTCTCCCTTCCCTAATGGCCATCATTTGCCAATAGCTGGTCAGGGATGTGGCTTCATGAGTCCCTCTTCATGCTGGGATTTCGGCTGACTTGATCTTGTCTTCTGCCTGTAGTCACAACCACCATGAGTTTACGTTTGCCGCAACCCCTGTCCAGCATGTACCACTTTGCTGTGGATGTTGACTACCTCTGGCTCTTACAAGTGTCTCATCCCATCTTCGGTGAAGATTCCTGAGCCTTCCATTGAGAGAATGCAGTATAGATGTCCCACTTAGCGCCCATCACCCCACAGTCTCTTACTCTCTACACTGACTAGCTGTGGTTCTTTGTGTCATCATGTTCTGTAAAGAGGAGCTTTGGTGAGGGTTGAGAGATCCACTAATCTATGGGTATAGTGATAAGAACAGGGATAACTCAATGATCAGGAATACTTGTTCTCATAGAGGACCCTGGTTCAGTTGCCATCATCAAGAGAGTGGCTCACAAATATCTATAACTATAGTTCTAGGGGATCTAATGCCCTCTTCTGACCTCTGCAGGCTCTGGGGACATATATGGTGTACATGTATATGCATTCAGGTTGTTGGATCCGGCCCGACTGGTCCGTATGTTCCAAGATGGGGAGTGTGGATTGAGGTAAGAAACAGACAAGAGACAGAAGAGAGAGTCAGGAGGGCTTCCAGTGAATACTGTAATAGAAGCCCCGATTTTATCACTCACAGTCCTTATTTACCCCAATCAAAAGGGGAGAGGGCACAAGACTTCCATGATACAAAGAACAGGCAAGCAAAATTACCTCCTTACATCTCAATACAACTGGTAACCATGCCCTAAGTCAAACATCCTGTTGTCTGGCTTTTGAGGAGCAAAGCATCCAGTAGCCACACCTTGGATCAAACATCCTGTTGTTCGTCCTTGAGAGGCAAGAATAGGTTTGAACTCTCTGACCTTTAGTCAAGATAGAATGGATCCAAAACTGTGGGCTCTCACACAGGTAAAATACTCATACACATAAAATAAATAAACAAACTGAAAAACACCTTTTGTGAAAAGATAAGAACTTGGGGACCGCTTATTACTACGTCTATTGCATAATAACTGTATTAGGTCCTCGAGCCCATGACTTAGCCAGTTATGGGATTTTAACCCAGCCAATGGAGCCAGGCATGGGTTCTATCTTCCAATCAGAAGGTGGTTGGTTAAAACCATGACATGTGATGACTGTTGCATCAATGGGCATAGCTTTCCAGGCCAGTTTTCACTGTAGTTTGCAGGGTTTACAGCTAGGCAAGGCCATTGATTACCTCAAAAAAAGATAACCTATACCTGGCCCTGGCCCTTTTATCTGAAAATCTCTGGAGTCTGGGGAGCCACTGTCCCCCGTTATAGGGCAGCTCACTTTGAACTCCTTTGTACATGTTAATATATGTTTTTGTAGATATTTTAGGAACTTCTACAGTAGTAGGTTTCCATCTGGGGTTTTCAAAGGTCCTCAGTGTTAGTTATCCCTCCTCATACTTATTCATCTGCCTTGCCCTCCTGCTACCCCGTTTAACCTGTTCTGCCTGTCTCCTTTCCTGCTGTATACCACCAGCGGTTTCTGTTCCTTCTCTTGGACAGCCCCTCAGCCCCACACCTTACTAGTTTCCTGTCTTCTAATGGCTACTCCAGTTTAAACATGTGTATCTAAAGATTTTACTTAGTGATCTCTTAAATGGAGCCTACTCCTTTAAGTTTGTTTTAGATCAATGTTGGCAAGCAAACCAAGAAACTTACAAGTACAGTCTGCTAGAATTTCATTCTGAATAAGCAACAATGTAACCCCAGCTACTTCAGAGGCTGAGGCAGGAGGGTCACAAGTTGAAGGCTTGCCTAAGCCTTAATGAGACCCTGTCTCAAAATAAAAAGTAAGACAAGGTCAGGAAGTATAGCTCAGTGGTAGAACACTTGCCTTGTATTTGCAAGGCCCTGTGTCGAATCCTGAGCAACACAAAATAAACAAAAACAGATAAATAATAAGCAAGCAAACAAACAAGGATAACTTTGGGTGTCTTAAAATAACAACTGTTTTGTTTTGAAATAATTTCAGGTCTACATAAAATTTCAGAGAGAGTAGCAAAAATTGTAGTGTACCCTTTACAAAGTTCCTCAGCAACACATTGGATATTTGCTTTATCACTCTGTGTGTGTGCGCATGTGTGTGTGTGTGTGTGTGTGTGTGTGTGCCACTGTGTGTGTGTGTTTTCTTTTCTGAGTGGCTTGGGAATAAGTTGTATATGTGCAGTCTCTTGTGTCGATTTCCTAAATCCATTTACATAACTACCATGTAATTACCAATCCAAGAAATTAATGTCTTTGGAATATTATGTACAGACAACTCTTAGTCATATCTTACCACTTCCCTTTCTAGGAAAAAAATTGTTTTCGTGTACTTTGGGAGGATTCTGTTTTACTTGTGAGGGCCTATTTGAAAAGGTGAAGTCTGTTAAAGTTTCAGTATATTAAACTGACCAATCAACATTACTCTTAAAATCTATCTGTACTGTATCTTTGTGTGTGCTGTAGCTACACATGTACCAAATCTGTGTATATACTGTATCTATGCTCATATTTACTTGATATTTCCCTTTTAGAGTTATAATTAAATGTCTGTAATTGGCAAATTTAAAACCTTAATATTCTTGGGCCAAAATAAGCCCACAAAATAACCAAAATAACTCCACCAGGCTGTGGGGTTCATGTGACCTAAGTTTAGTGAGTCTCTTAATTCGGTATTCTGTTTGAAGCTGTACTTTCCTCTTCGCCACTTGCAGGTTCTGAAAGCCTCGGCCATGACTTTGCCCGTGAACCCGGAGTGAGTAAAACGGAAGTCCAAGGGAATGTTTGCGAAGTGTTATGGAACCTGGTGATTTGGTTTGAAAACGTGTCTCAGTGAAACGTGGCGCCTGCTGATCTGTGCCCCTGGGGTGCCACTGGGTAGAGCCCGCTCCCATGAGCACACCTTATGCCCTGATAGCCAGGCACTGACCAGTCATGAGAAGAAAAAACAGCATTGCTCAAGGATTGACAGCGGACCAAGAGAAGGGTCAGTGGATTGCCTTTTATAAAGTCGGTGTTGACAGACAGGACTCGCGGCTGTTTTATAGGCCATTGCAGGAGTTCTATTAGCCCTCTCCCAGGCAGCACCTACGTTTCTGCTACACGATCTGACCTGCGATTTATCCAGATCGCTGTAGTTATAAGCCGGGTTGTAAGGGCATTTGCTTAACTGTGTATGCTCTGGTACAGTAAACTTGTTGTAAAACCAAGCCAATAAGGGCTTCTGTTGTTCCTGCTGGTGCCCGGTGACCGTAGGAGAGCAATCAACCAGTTCCAGCCAAGCCGTATCCAGGCAGGTTTGTAAAAGCTCTTTATTCCTCTCGGGGAAATGATTTGAGTCTTAGGAAGGAAACACATGGCTTTCTTCTCACAGCTCAGCCTCCTTCTTGCCAGCTGCGTTTATTTCCCTTGGCCTGGCACAAATGAACGGAGACTTTGATGAACTGTGAGCCGTCACTGCCATGGAGGGGAGAATGAGAGACCCAATTGTCAAGGTGCTCATTCCAAGGTACTTTTGCCTTATCTGAGAGAGCCATCACTGCTCCAAGGTGAGAGAAGACCCTTGGGGCCTGGGTTACCTGACAATGGTTTTCTGCAAGTTGGGCTCCTTAGAAAAGCAGTGCTGGGAAGGTAAAACCAGCCCCGCCTCCAGCCCACTTCTGTCTCTTCCAGTCCCCGCTGGGCTCAGTATACTTTAAAGCAAATTCCTGCTTTTTTGTTTAAATGTGTTGTTGTTTTTTTTTTTCTTCTATAAGGTGTTAGCAATCTGTCTTATGTTCTCCCACCCCTGCTGGGATTTATGATCCAGTTCGTATTTTACTACATGATCTTGGCAGGTTACCCTACTTGAAATTCAAACCCAAGCAACTTGATGGGGGAGCAGACATAAAAATATTAATTTGGTGGATATTAAAAAAAATCACGCTGGTTATAAATCAGGGGCTGTCCACTGATTCCTTTCATCATCTAAATGGTCCTTCTAACCAGACCACAAATCTTCCTGGGGAGGAGGGGTGCCTAGAAGGTGGGGGTTCCCTTCCTGAAGTTTTGGAGACAGCTTACATCCAACACTTCCTCAAACCTGGCTTTGTTTCCTGAAGGTAATAAAAAGTCAGTACTTCTAGTATAGGCAGGCTAATTAGCCAGCCTCACAGAACAGGCTCTGGGCTTAAAAGAAAGTTGGCTTGGTCTGAAAGAAGCCAAGCTGTAGACATTCTAAATGGCGATTAAAATGGGAGTCAGGGAACTTTGGGTGAGTGTCATTCCTTTTGGAGGCACGGTGACAGGGGAGAGGGGGACGGGAAGCGGGGGGACAACACAGGGATATGGGGCCGGGAGGACCCATTGCTATGATGGTGGTGGATTAGATGAGTCGGGGTTCAGCTAGCAAGGACCAGTGTGCCACAGCAGGTGTGTGCCTGTGACAGAGCTGGGCTGGGAGGCATGCGTGCATCTCCTGCCAGCCTTTGGCTATCTTGTAGGGGCCACGACGAGATATAAGCAGCAGAGGGAGGGTAGGGCAGTTCCATTCCTAGTGAGCAGAATTTAAAAGTAGCCAAGAATTCTGCCTCCGATAATACTATTTTAATAGATTCCTTTGTTTCCATGTCGTAACTGATCTTTACAATTAAAAGGCTCCTGATACAAACACACACACACACACACACACACACACACACACACACACACACACACACACACACACAAAATGTCTGTAGCTGTGACCAGAATTCACTGGTATCCTAGAAGTCTTGGGTTCTATTTAGTGGCACAGAATCTAACCAAACAGGCTTACGGTGATATGGAATCCCAAATAACTGGATATTAAGGATAAAGAGAAAATCCAGTAGCTGGGAAATGGCTACCGGTTTTCTATAAAAACCAAAGCAAGCTGCTGGTTTGGAATGCTAGCTTGCCAGCAGAAGAAAGGAGACAGTAGACAGTGCTGTGTTATTTTTTAAAGGAAAAATATTGCTAATAATTGGCTCATATTACTTTTTTTGCCATCTTCAGAGGCAGCCTTAAAGAGGGGCTTCATTTCTGTCTGAAGAACATAATGATGAAAATGATTTCATCTTTAACAGATTGTTCTACTCGGTTACTGTGCAATCTCATCCTGACAAAGCCTTGGACTTGAAAAATGATACTCTCATCTCTAAGAAATGGAAGGTGGGAGAGGGTGCGGGTATTCGGAGCTTCACTCTGAAGCAATTATGGGCTCTTCACGAGGCTCAGACAAGAATTGATTTTTAATTTTAGATGATTAAGCTGTGGGTACAAGGAAGTTAGGATATGTGACCTTCTTTCGACCTTGAAGATTGAATTCTCCTTGAATGGATTCAGTAAGGAAAAGGAAAGCTTTCAAAGGCAAATTTCTGTCTTATTATTCCCAAATGTTCTTTGCCTCTCTCCTACTCTTTCCTGTGTGTTTATAAAGATGGACAAATAAATAGGATTATCTGTGGGGTGTTGGATGTGAACATAAATAAATCTGAAGCAATTGCAATGTGGTAAAGAAAGCTAGAAGCAGGAAAAACCTTCACAAAGGCACTGGCTGCTGCAACTTCAGGTACGCTGGCTCCACCATCGCTGAGGTCCCTCTCCTGCATCCAGAAGTAGAGCGCCAAGCTATTCCTATCTCACTTCTGGAAATAGTGTTGGCATACCTATTGAGATACTGCTTTTTAAAAATCTTTTTATCTACATAGATATTTGCTTTCATGTATGTCTGTGAACAGTGTACCTGATGCCCATGGAGGCCAGAAGAGGAATTGGATCCCCTGGAACTGGAGTTACAGATGGTTATAAGCTGCTGTGTAGGGGATAGAAAATGATCCCCAGGTCCTCTGCAAGAGCCATCAGCGCTATGAACCCTGAGCCATCTCTCCAGTCCCCCACCCCAACCCCCCCAGTACTGATCGCAATAGCCTCAGTGATCCTTGAGTGGTCCTCTGGTGAGAGGCGGGGAAAACCCGCCCCTGCTGCCCCTGTGAGGGAGGCCCTGGGCCTCCTTTTCTGTCCTCTGTCCAGATTGAACCACTTTCCAAAATATCAGCTGTACATTCTGTCTAGATTTTGGGCTTTGGACTGTCCTAGAGTCCTCCCGAGACTACCCTTTTCTTGTTCATTCCTATCTTCCTCCACCAGGGTCTTTTAATGTTTTTCCATGACTGAGCACAACTTGAACCTAGGGCCTTGGGCAAATTAGGGAAGCACTCTACCACTGAGCCACGCCACCAGCTTTCTTTTTACTTTTTGAAAATTTGAGGCAGGCTCTCACTAAGTTACCCAGGCTAGCCTTCAACCTATTCTATAGTTCAGAAAGGCCTTCAACTTTCCATCCTCCTGCCTCAGTCTCCCAAAAGACTGGGATTACTGTCCTGCGCCATTGGTCCTGGCTACTCAGAATCTTTTCTGGAAAGTTTCCTCCTGCCTGTCAGAGCGTCTTCTGTGCACTTTCCTGACCATGAACTCCAGCCACTTCTCACCAAGCTCTCTGCAGCCTCTGGGGTGGCAGGCAGCTGCCTGCCTTGGGACTTAGTGGAGATGCGCTCCCCTCCCTTGGGTTTCTTCCTTAGCTTAGAGGTGATGCTCTCCTCCCTGGAGCTTCAGTTCCTCGGTCTGAGATTCACTCTTTTCCAGAATGGTAGCACATACAGGATTGCTGAGAAAATAACTCAAGCCAGAGCACAAAGCCCGGCCCACAATGGGTGCTTTACAAATGTCCAAAGTCTTTTCTTCCCAAGGGACTATGCCATGTTCCTGCAGCACCTTCCTTTCCATTCAGGCTGGAAAGATTTCAGAGTGTGTCTGTTCACTACTGAAAGCTTAAGTCACTAGTGGTGTTCTGCTCTGTTATCAGCAGGTTACATTTTCTCTTGATCTTTCAGGGAAGGAATGATCAAAACCCTTGGGCAAGGGTGAGCTGGAGTGGATTCATCCTGAGAAGCAACGCCTGAAAGGGAAGTGATGGGAAGCTGGCTCCTGACGGCAGAGCCCTCTATACTTACAAATGCTGGATGAGAAGGAGCTTGGGGATGGACCATCAGGAACCTCTCAGATGCTCAGATGCCCAAATCCCTCCAAGCCTCTAGAAGGAGCTGTGGCAGTCAGCAGTCAGACCGAAACAATTCAGAGAGTAATGAGATAAATCAGGGAGGGTCACAATGACACAATGACTCTTCCTTCAGACAAAAACAAAGGAACCCTGGGACAGCCTGATCTTTTGAAAAGGATTGCTGCATGACCATCACAACCACAGAGTGATGTTACCCTGATGAGAGCGAGAGTCCTCCTTGATTGACACTGGACCTGAAGAGGTGTTCTGGAAAGCTTTAGAAAATAACGTCCCTGCTGAGTGACGGAACCATGGCCACTGAGTGTTTGCTGTTCCAGAACAATGGATGTGCATACGTAAATGCTATAAAATTAGTGTAGACAGCTGGCCAATCATTAATTAACAGCAGCAACGGTCTTCAGACAGCCCTCCAGGGAGGCTACAGGAGGAAGCAGCCCTGGACCTGGGTTCAGTTTGGCCCATGGTCTGAATTCATCCTCATGAGGAAGAAGGTGAGGTGAAGAAGAATGAGCTGCGTAGACGCCACCACACCTATCGCCTTCCCTCCTTACTGACTCCAAAGAGGACAAACAAGAGAGCCACCACACTACCCATCTGTCTGCTAGGCATACACCCAAACCAGACGCCAAATGAGCACTGGGCATACAAGGCTGTGCCCAGCACAGGATAATTGTGCCATAAATATAATTAAAGTCAGCAGGAAGACCATTAAGGAGAAAACCAAACTTTAAAAAAAATTAGTACTAGTGAGGAAAATATCATACATTCTTTTTATTTCAGCCTAATTTTGTTTACATGATTCATACAGTTTCCAAGCGCATCCCTGGAGAGCATTAGCCTGGCACCACATGCATAAACATTCATATATAACATGCAAATTAGAAACAATCTCAGGATTTATATAGAAATTACAGCCACTTCTAGCAAATTAATTCAATGACAGAAAGAGGGTTACTGTCTCTATTCAAATCAAGAGGGGGAAATATTGGGCGAAGCAAATTTATTTATTCTGGAGGTTTGTTCCCTTCCAGGGGCTGATGTCCCTTTAGCCTGGAGATTTCCATTTTTTTTATTGGATATGTATTGGTGATTGAATTTACTTTGAATTCGGGACCAGCCAATGGGGGCCATAATGGGCTGTTTTAAGTGAATAGCATTGCTAATATTGTCATAAAGCCCATTAGGCTGGGAGGGTTTTCTGTGGAGGCATGGCTGAAAGAAGAAAGTTTCTTGAGTTAAAATATTCAAGATTATTGAGTCAGAGAGCGGCAAGGCCCCATGAGCGAGAACTTACCAGTTTACAGTCAAAGAAACTGTGCTCCAGAGATGTGGCCTGACCAAGAATATAAAGAAAATGATTTACAAAAGCAGACCAGAGCCTGGGCCTGCTCTGCCAGGCACTTCATCAGCACACTCCTGGGTTTGAACAGAGAGGGCAGGTGACATCCGAGTATGTTTTCATGGAAAATTTTCTTGGCATCTTTTGATGGTGATGTTGCCGCTGGAGACTCTGGTAGATGGGCTGTCGGAACAAAGCCTTTCCCTTCATCTTCGTCATGTCTTTCTCAGTGTGACTTTCTAGTCCTGAAATTGGGAGAGAGCAGGCTGACTTACGTCAACCAGCACAGCACAGTGATGGAGACTGAGCCCTGACCTGGTGCTGCTGAGCCTGCTTCACCGTGTTTTCTCTTCATAGCTATGGGAAAAAGCCCCGCGTGGCCTGCAGGAAGGACGGGAGAGCAAGTATTTGGAACATACTTATACCAGAAATTAACTGTTCTTTGTCCTAAAGTAACAGAGTCTTTAATTTCATCTGTAATTCAACACATTGAAGAGATCCCAGATGTCACCACTCAGTATTAGCTGGCCAACCACAAAACCATCACAGGGCCTAGCCAAGAGCAGCAGATCTATGCCTGGACCGTGACTGACAGATGCATGAATGAGCTCAATGAAGAGCGAGGGGGATAGATAAGTGTAGAGTTCTTGCCTAGCACACACAAGGCTCTGGAGCTGAGGTGTATCACACATAGGCACACATACACACATGCAGACATGCACACACACACACGTACACACACACACGCACATGCACGCACAAGGTTGTACTTGTGTTCTGGCAGATGTTTGTAACATTTGTGTCCAGGAAGCTGAGGCAGGAAGATTATACATTTGATGCCAGCCCAAATTACATAGTGAGAGCCTATCTCAAACAAAACAAAACAAACATTTTAAAAAGACACCCAATGGAGGCCTTCATAAATACTCTTAGGCATGTGAACAAAATTAAATATTTGCAGGCACAAGACACATGGTTTGTGTGTTTCTTTGTTTAATGGTGATTTTTGGTTTTGTTTTATTATTGTTGTAGATGGCTGGAACTCTCTAAGTAGACCAGGCCTGCCTCCGTCTGCTGAGTGGTGGGACTACAGGCATATACACCCCAGGCCAGGTTGTCAAATAGTGTTTTGGCAATGGCTAACATAAGGACTGTCAAGTTAAAAAAAGAGCCCATCCCTCCCGCAGGCCAGCAGGGTTTTGTTCCCTTAGCTAGCAAGAGAGGCAGGCTCATATTCTTCCACTGTGTCGTCCTGGCCAAAGTCAGTCACGCTGCCCTGCCTCAGTTTGGGGACTGGAAAGTCACATCTTAAGAAAGGAATCAGACTGGGTTTCGGAGGCGAGCCATCTGATTGTTGTGATGCTATCTCTGTACTCTGTGCAGACACGAGGTATGCTCACCCACATTCTGGGGCTCCAACTCTGTCTGTCTGTCTGTCTATCTAAAACCACACCCAACAGAATGTAAGCGTTGTATGTAGCACTCCCTTAAGTACTTGTTCTAATGCCATTTTAAATGCTCAGTCTGGCATGATGTCAGTCGGAGAAGAAAGCAATAGATTGCAGGTCTTCGGGTTTCCTTTGGCCCTAAGGTGTAGTTTGTGGTTTCCGTGCTGTCGCTTTCCCTGGTTTCCTTCTCACTTTTCATACACTTCTGTGATTAGGAGATGGTCATTTCAGGGACCAGCAAGTGTGCATGGTCCCCACTTAGAGCTGCATTTTGCAAAGCCCGGCTTCTTGCACCAGAGCCCTTCACCCGACACCTTGGCTCTGTGCAGCACCTGGCACTCTTCAAGGCAAGGGCACGTTTGCCCCTTCTCTGACTCCGCAGTCTTCCGTGAGCCCTGTTTTGAAGATGAAGAAGCCAAGTGATTTCCCTAAAGTAACAGCGCAGCTAACTGCATGGTTAAAAGTCGAGGGCAGGCTCCTGCTTCTTCCCTTTGGACTCCTGGTACACGCCGCTATCTCCATCCTGAGGTTTGGCAGACAGGTGTCCAAGGGTTACCTGAATAACGCTTCTGTCTAGGGTGAGCCAAGCGGAAACAAGGTATTCTTAAAGAGGCCATTAGAAATTCCCAGAGCTCCACTTAGGGCGGCTTTGGTGCAGAACGCCGAGGATTGTATAAATGCGTGCACCTTGTAACAACAGTTTGTCTCGGAATCCAGAACACAGTTGTACATTGTGGCTCCATCACTCCATAGCTGTGTTTTAAAACCGTGTCGTGAGTCTTTGAAAGGCCTATTTTAAGATAGCACGCTCCACCAGGAGGCACGGTCCATTTCAAAGCGGGGCTCTTTGCCGCTGCAGGAGGGTGCTAAGTGCAGACGAAGGGGGAAATCCCTGCACGCTACTCCAGGTAGCTTCTTTCTGGTCCATAAAGTGAAGGCATTAGCTGTGCACTCGGGGGTGGCATCTGCCTTGTCCTTTGCTCCCATTCTTTCCCTTGTGCACCAGGCAGTGATGCTGGTATTTGTCTCAGTGTGAACGATTATCCTGATCCAGCTTGGACTGCAGTGTTTCCTGGAACGTGGGACATTCGTGCTAAAACTAGGCCAGTCCCAGGCAATGCCTGGCCACCCTGCTCCATTCTCTCTATAGAACCTTCGAGAGAGCAGATGGACAAGTCATTCCTCACCTGAAGGCAGCCAGTGTCTCCCATGTTGTCTGCTCTACACACAAGGACTCTGGTGTGGAGAAGGGCTGTGGTATGTGAGAGTTACAGGGATGAGGAAAGGGGGGCTTGTCTTGGCCTCCAGAACCAGGCTGCAAGCAAAAGGATGAAGATGCTTAGGAATTAGGAAAACCTTCTCCAGGTATTGACTTGTGCTGGGTCACTAACTTACTGTATCTCTGTTTCTCCTCTGTGAAGAGGAGAGCCCACTAAAGCTGTCAAAATTCCCATTTCTACTAGATACCCTAAAGTCTCATTATGTAGGGACCAATACACCCTCCCCCATTACCGCAACCATTTTAGTTGACCTTCTAGGAATGTCTCATCAAGCCACTTTGGAAGGCTTTTTATCTTCTCAGTCTAAATGAGAAAAGCCAATTGGCCAGTCATGGAGTAAAGTCTCAAGGCTCCTGTTTATCTTAATGAAATTTCCCAATATACTGGAGTGTTTATATTTGCCTTTTCTGATATATTTACCACTAGCTACAATGACTACTTACTTTTAGTAAGATTTAAATTTTAGCTCCTGAGTAACCAGAGACTGTAGAGTCTGGAGAGGTACCATGGGAGTTCTTTAGCCAGTTTGCTACAATTGGATGGCCTTAAGTGTGGCAGAGGCAATGATGTTTCAAAAGTCAATTGAAAACATGAACACAACCCCTTCCCTGTTGCTTTCCTTATGCCAGTGTAGGGACTGGGTTATATCTTTAGTAAACAATAGAAAGTACCTGGAAATAACATTAATTCACCACATGGAAAGGTTGTGGGAAAGCATTTTTTAGGTTGGGCATAAAAATAAAGGGAGACTATTTTACTTATCCTTGACATAAGGTAAAGTTCAAATTGCATGTCTGAAAGCAGCATTATACTGTCCCTGTTTAGGAATTAAATTAAAGCCTCAATCAGTAGAGATGTTAGCATCCAAGAGCAGAGTATCAGTTCCAACTACATCCCTGGAAGTTGTGAGATCTGGGGCAATTTCTCTCTTTAGTTTGAGAGAGGGAGTTGGCTGGGTCCCTAGCATCCACATATTGGATCACTGTTGTGATGATGCTCGGGGCTTTGCTGTCAATACTAATATAATGTCTCTATGCCCTTGATCATAGCCACAAATATTGTTTGTTTAATACTCACTGAGAGCGTCGTCAGTTACTTCCTTAAAGCTCCCATAGTTGAACCTCCAAGCATCTTATGCCTGGCAAGGCTTTCTGGGACCCACACATCATCTGCATGGCTTGGAACAAGACCTTTCATCTCTCTGAACTGAATTGATTCACATTCTGTAAACTGAGGCTTTGGGACTTCTCACAGGCATGGACCCTTTGAAAGTGCCTCTGTGATGCCTTGACCCACACTGCTTGGGTCTTGGAATACTGAATAGGGGTGGAAAGGGACTGAAGAAAGGCCAGATGTTGTAGAATATTATTTTAAGGTGTGTTACATTTGTTTATTCTGTGGAACATTTGTTTTAATGATGCAATGATGCGTTGCATTCTTTTATGATGCATTTGTTTAACCTGTGAAGCTGTGATTCTTTGCCTGTCTAAAACACCTGATTGGTCTAATAAAGAGCTGAACGGCCAATAGCAAGGCAGGAGAAAGAATAGGTGAGACTGGCAGGCAGAGAGAATAAATAGAAGGAGAAATCTGGGAAGAGGAGAACCCAGCTACACAGCCAACCACAGAGTAAGAAACAAGAAAGGTATAGAGAAAGGTAAAGCCCAGAGGCAAAAGGTAGAAGGGATAATTTAAGTTAGAAAAGCTGAATAGAAACAAAACAAGCTAAGACTGGACATTCAGAAGAAACAATAACACTCAGTGTGGTTTATCTGGGAGCTGGGTGGTGGTTCCCCAAAAAAGTAAAGAGCCCAAAGAGTAAAAAACAACCAACAACAGCCAGACACAGAGATACAAGTACAAAAAACTGGGGGTTCAGGTGGGCTGTGTTCATCCTGATGGAATGGCCAACTGTGCCAATTTCCCATGGGTCTTTTGGTCCTTGTCATGGCTGTGCCTATGTCAACAATGTATTCACTCAGGACCTCACTCACTCCGGGGCCTCCTTCTTCATCCCTATCAGGGGGTCTGTGCTAGCCTGTGTTTCAGGAAGCCCTTTCAGTCCCCAGCACTTTCCTGGAACCTCAGTGAATGTTGTTCGGAGCCACATACTTTTGGAACCTAGGACACAAAAAGACCTCTGGGGTCTTTTTCTTGACTTAGTTCCCTTCACAACAAATGTTCCTTGATTCTTTTTTCTCCCTCCCTCTTTTCCCCTCCCTCCCTCCCCCATTCTCCCTTTCAGATCTCATATAATCCAAGCTGATCTTGAACTCATTCTGTAGCACAGGATCTTGAACTGCTGATCCTCCTGTCTCTACCTCCCCAATGCTAGGATTACAGATGTACACCACCAGAATTAGTTTATGCAGTGCTCTGGATTGAACCTATGGTTTCAACACCCCAAGTCCCTTCCTTGCTTTTCTTTCAAATATTCCCCAGGTAGAGATCTCACCATCTTCTTTAGAAACCTGGTCAGCTTTAAGGACATCAACCTGCCCAGGACCATCTCTTATCTCCCCTGAGTGCAACCCTATTCGAGACCTGATACTGCCTTCATCTTCCTCATTCGTGCTGTGCTGTGCAGACTCTGCTACATTCTTGCTCACATGTCTGTTTTCCAGAACTTGCCCCAATGCATTCTCTTCTGAAGAAAAGACTGAGGTTCAAGGTGGTACTGATTCAGCTCATTAGAGCCGGGCAAGAAAGTGTTAACCCCATTGTCTCCAGGTCTGAAGGCATCACACCCCTTGTGGGAGAGCCAGAGCTTATGGCGTGCCTGACTCCTAAGTGGGTGACGCTCCTGTTCTGGAACGGCTATGCCCACTCTTGTGAGCTGTCTCTGGTCCTTCTATTAGGACCACCCCATGGGCCACCAGACTCAGAATTTTATTTCTGTCCTCAAGATCAGGGGGATCAATTCTTCCTGCTGTGTTAAATACCTGAGATAAAACAACTCGAAACCTTAATTTGGGGTTCAGCAATTTGAGTCCATAGCCTGTTGGGGCTGTGTTTCTGGGTCTGCTCAGAACACCATGGCAGAAGGCAGCAGTAGAGCAGAGCTGTTCACTGCATGGTGGCCAGAAAGCAGAGAGAAGAAGGGGCCACTGTCAAAATATAGTCTTTAAATGGTTTCCTAGTAGGTGTTCGAGTAGGTTTAACCTGACTCAGTCCCACCCCTCCCAATAGTTACTTGGATTTGGATGCATCAGCAGATCGACATTGATTAGGTTAGAGTCCTCAGGGTTGAGTGCTCTCCAGAAGTTTCCTCCCAGACACACCCAGAGGTGTGTTTTACTCATCTTCTTGGAGTCTGTCAACCCAGTGAGGTCCACAATCAGGATCACCATCACAGCAATCTTCCAAACGCTTAGCAAGGTGCCACGAGGGGTCCTCATGCCTCAGCTCTTCACACACATTTTCCCTCTCCTGCCATGCTCATGGGCCACATCCAGTATTTTAAAACGAAGCCACGGACTTGCTCTTCGTTCACTCATTCATTCCAGAGGTCTCTATTGATAGCTCATTATAGGCAGCACTGGTTTTACAAACAAACAAATGGCAAGCAGACATGCTCTGAAAGAGGATTTGGCCATGGAGGACTTCCACAAAATGAAAGAGGAGGAAGTCCCATGTCCACAGACCCTCTGGAAGATACCAATTTACCAGTAACATATTGATCAAATTACCTCCATAAAGAGGCCTGAAATATCCTGTATCCTAGACAAAGAGATTTTCTGTTCTGTCAAATAGGCCACCCATCACTAAAATACACAGTATAAAAATAAAAATAAACCAACGAACAAAACTTTTTGGGGATGGGGAGGGGGCTCAGTGTGTTAATGTGCTTGCTTCAGAAGCTTGGTTACCTGAGTTCAATCCCTGGATTCCACTTAAAGGTGGAATCAACTCCACAAAGTTAACTTCTGATCTCCACATGCATGTCACAGAGCGTGGGCTCCACCCCCATATCATACACATACACACTAATAATAAATAAAATCGTAAGTAAAAAACAAACAAACAAACAAAAACATTTGGTAGCCGGGCATGGTGACACTCATCTTTAATCCCAGTGCTGAGGAGGCAAAGACTGGTGGAGCTCTGAATCTGGTCTACAGAGCAAGTTCTAGGACAGCCAGGGCTACGCAGGGAAACCCTGTCTCAAAACAAAACAACCCTCCCAAAAAAGGTTTGGTTCTGTTCTTTGTATCAAGTACTAGGAGCTTCTTGAATATTAATAATTTTCACTCCAGTCCCATGAAGTGCCAGATACTATAATTATTCTAATCATACTGATGAGGGAAACAGAGCCACAGAAAGGCTCTCCACCTTGCTTAGAGCGGCACAGGTGGCCAGTGCCCAGCAGGCAGCCTGCCTCGCTGCCCGACTCTTCAGAACACTTTTAAGATGGGAGGTTGGCACAAGCTGGGAGCGCTCTTAAGCTGTCCAGGTGGACAGCAGCTCCGCTTATGCTTGGCTTGGGATCTTCCTTTCAAAACAACGCTGTCCTGGAGAGAGGAGCGGTTGCTTTGCATTGATTTGCCGGGGCTTGCCTCTTGATTTAATAAACATAAGATGCTGGGAAGGAGCTGATTTAAGTTTGGGCTCTCCATCTTTGATCCTCTTGCTGGATTGCCCCAGACAGAAGAAAATGATCCCTTAGACAGGGGCTGAGCGACGGTTAGGTGAGATCTTTAAGAGTAAGTACTTGTTACAATTTTAGCTTTCCAGGTTTAGAATCTCACTGCATTTGTAACGTGATTTGCAGCTACTTCCCATCCCAAGCATCTTCGTATCAGGAGCGCACACGCTGACATACAAATAAGCGTTCAGAGAGCTAGACACAGGCATAGATACGTGTCCTTGGGATTCTCTACAGCCCAGAAAGAGGTGGCCGTTTGAAAAATCTTATTAATACATAAGATTGGGCACACATTAGAAACCCCTTCATAGCTGTTTTGAGAGAAGGGATTCCCTTGATTAGGAACAGTATTGCTCATATCAACCAGCAAGATGGCGAGTGAGTCTCTCCCCTCTGTGCTCTGGAGATGGAGAACCACATCAGGCATGCACCGGTGGGCGGGTGGGTGGAGAGCTGGCTTGCCTGTAAGCAAAAGGACATCACCACTGGTGCCAGAAGCTAGAAGTTGTTTGTTTGTTTGTTTGTTTTTAAATGGGATAATTTTCCCCACAAAAGGCTTCATGTTGTCAGGCAGTGGTGGCACTTGCCTTTAATCCCAGCACTTGGGAGGCAGAGGCAGGTGGATGGGTCTACAAAGCGAGTTCCAGGACATCCAGGACTGTTACACAGAGAAACCCTGTCTTGAAAAAAAACAAAAAACAAAACAAAACAAGGCTTCATGTCTTTGTAAGAGAAGCTATGTAAAGAAGAGCCAGTTTCGAAAGACCAAATGTTTATCAGCACCTCCAATGAAGCTATAATAATTTCTCTAAAGCAATAAAACACATAATTAGAATGGGTCTGGTATTAGTCAAAATTTTCAAATGTGGAATGAGTGAACGAAAATGCTCTCTCTTTCCCCCCCAACCTCTTCCTTTATTTTTGGAGATCGTATAGAACACAGAGGAAGTGAGCCCATCTGTTTCTGATACTTCCAAGCTTGAAGTATCAGAGTGTTTGGAAGCCGTTATTTGATGTCTAGCGTGCCTCTGAAGTGTTTTCCATAAGGTTGACGCCTGTTTCTTTACTGAGAAGTTTGTTTTCGTGGATTTAAAGGTTAACTTGACACTTAGAAATGAGAAAGGTCAGCTTTAAGTTGCATTATGTCTTAAGTCAGTTATTTTTCTTTGCCTGTCTGTTGGGAGAAAATCCCCAAAGAAACAGAAACGAGTGCACACACACATGATTCTCAGGGTTCGCCAGTGTTTCCTCTCCTAATTCTCCTTTGCTGCTGCCATATCCCCAAGGTAGCTGCCGTACTCCGGAGGCGGATAATGGACAGGCTTCCCAATGGACAGAAGGGAGTTGCAGGCTTGTTTCCCTGGAGGGATCATGAGGAAGGGGAATAAGCTAAGCAGACCCTGGTACGGTGACACCAGTTTCCCCCCGACTCTGGTACGGTGACACCAGTTTTCCGACTTGCTAGGCTTTTGCACCTGGGTGGGTTGGCCCGGGGTGGGAGGCGCGAAGGAGATGTCCTTGGGGAATCTTGTTTAGTCTGCCATTGCAAGCTCAAGGTTCTAAAGGCTACTCGCGACGCTAAACTCCAGCTAGAGCACAGCTCTTGGTAGGAGACTCGGGCATCCAGGACAAAGAGAGTGGAAAAATCTCCACCTCTCCATCCTGAACCCTTTGCCACTTACCGAGGCAGTTCTACTTAGCTCTGATATCGCTCAAGTCTCAGCTTGAGCTTCATTTTCTAAGCATCTTTTGGCCGCTGCCCAGAGCGCAAAGTAGGAAGGGCTCTGTCTCCGCAGGCAGTTGAGACTGCTCAGCCAGCAGAGGAGGCCTCCGGTCGGCAGCAGCTGTGGAGTGATTTAGGTACCAACATCGATACTAGAACCATAATGTTTGGATTACGGTTTTTGTTTTTAATTCAATGGAAAAATTCTAAGCAGGAACAAGATGAAGAAAATGGGGGGGGGGGGGCAATCGCACAGGCTGTGGCTTTACTGAATACCCAGTTACGCCTCACTGCGACCCTCCCCAACGCCTACCTAGCTCGCTCACTCGACCCCTCTCCCCTGAACCCCTTCAGCTCCTTTGTAGGATCCTCCTGAAGAATGTGTGCAGCTTGAATTAATTTTTTTGTACCTAAGATTATATGACACAGCACCATACATTTTCGACGTATGTAAAAAAATGAAACAAACCAACAGCAACAACAACAAACCGCCCCCCCCAAAGACCTGCATGCTAAACTGGCCAAGAACAAGCTGGTCTATTGGAACGTAGGCATTTTTTTAGTTTTGACTACTTTGATTCTTAAAAAGCCATAAGAGTGTATGTATTACTTTTCTGGTTGATGTCGAGCCATTTGAAAAAGAAGAAAACAAACAAGCAAACAAAAAACAAAACCCCAAAACCAGAACATGCACATCAAAATAAATAAATAAAAATAGGAAGGGAACCGGGAGAGAAAAGGGAAAAGGATTAAAAATCGGAAAGAAAAATATTTAACAGAAAGCTTTAAAAATATACAGTGACTTTCTTAAGAATTCAGGCTGCGAAGCCAGTCACCACTGAGGAAGGCATTGTGCACCCTGCAGTCAGTGCAGATTACAAAGCCAAGACATTCCGAGCCTGATCGAAGGAAGGCTTGCTGAATAAACCCAGTTAGAGTCTTAGAAGTAGACCTGAAGGCCAAACCCCAAAATGTAAAACTCTGAGGCTAGGGGAAGGCTTACATAATTTATCAAGGCTATTTTAAAACAACTCCGTGGTTTAAAGTTTAAATGTATAGTATTTATAAGTGCATTTTTGAAATGCAAAAAGATACCCAGAAAAAGTCCAAAAATATGCTTATATATTAATTGTGTATATAATAACTCAAGATATATAATATATACACACACATATATGTAGTTGCTTTTATCAGGTAAGGATAATGTTTGCTTCCCCCTTTTCATTCTTCTAAATTCTTTTAAATTATATTATGACCACATATATGACCAAAAATACACATACAAACACACATATATAATTATATATGAATATACACATATGCATACACACACACACACATATATAATTTGAGTGTTGAAAATACACCCACACAGTTTTGGAAGCTGCACATTCATGGCAGCCATCAATGATCAATGACTTTTAAGAATCAGGACAAGCTGATCGCATGTGTATTAGGTTATCTGCCAGCATTACGCTTGAATTTAATCAGGATATTATCCACATGGTTTAGTAGCCATTCAAACATGCTCACGAATCCACCATTCACTGTGGAAGGCTAAAAAGGGAGGGAAGAAACTGCAGTCATCCCCCCTACGAGTATTTATTTTTCTCCTCAAAAATATGTACCATACCACCCTTGGAAGTCAGAAAACTATTCTGAACTCACAAGTTAGAAAATATATTTTTACTAACGGTATTCACTGTCAAGGAAATATGCAAAGAACCTTGTGTTTGAGCTGAGTGGTGATGGTATAATATTTAATAAATGCCCCTTCCTACCCAAAATTCATTTTACAGTTCAGTTGAAGTGAATACAGTTGTTCCAGGGGGTGGGTGGGTAGGTGGGCCATAACTTTGAATTGTCTGTCCTCTCAACCCCTGCTTTCCCTGTTCTGTGGGGCTAGAAATGACATAGTTTCCTATGTAACCCAAGTCTGAAGGGAAGCAAAAACTTGCTCCTTTTAGAGAGATTTATCTATTTCCTTCAGATATTATTTTTTTAACCTTCCCACAAAATCAATACTCTTGCACCACATTTATTTTACACATTTATTTCACACTCGTGCCGATGAAAGCATTACTCGACGCCTTTAGAAAGAGTTAGAGAACTGTCTTAAACAGGACATACAGGCGCCATGCTTGTTTTCAGTCTGTTTGCCTTCTCTATGGCACTCTGGGAACAAAACCTTTCTTGTTTCAAAAAAAAAATACACAAATGCATGAACATATGATCATATACATATGAATCCTTACTGCTAATTTTAAAAGCACTCATGATGAAAGAAGCTGGGAATAAACAAAACCGACACCTCCCACTGTGCTCTTAATTTCCTGTCTTGTGGATGGTATTTGTCCACAAAGGCAAACGCAGTCTTTAAAATGTATATGAACAAGCACCTTCCAGCTGTGAGCATGTAATTGGCCAATCAGTTTTTATTCAGAGAGATTTGTAGAACGCCACTGTAACATTCCTGCTTAATTCCTGGATCTTTCCATCTGGCTCAGACGGTTGCTTTTCTATGGAGTATGTCAGTTTCCCATGTCCTTGTCTTCTATAGCCACAAGGGAAAATGGAGAGAATCATCCATCTCACATATTCATAAGCTGAAAAAAATATATTTTCACAGTTAGCAACTTTCTGTATATGTTTAGGACATGTTTTGAGTCTATTAGCGAAACTTTGTTTAGATATGTCAGAGTTAATCACCCCTGCAAACGAAAGGAAACCAACATGCAAAAACAGCTCTTTTCACAACCATCTGCCACCCACCATACAGAACTTGGCTCCGAAGTTTACTGGATATAAACTCTATTATAAATAGTGTGTTGCTTTGAGTTTATGATTTAATGATAAACAGGGCTATTGCTTTGTTGTTGGGACCATATTATCAAGAAGGAGGAAAAAGCAAATAGCATTAGAGACTGTAAAATGAATACTGAACGAGGTACACTTGCTTAGTTTAGTGGCCCGAACATAGCCAATCATGCATTTTGTTAAATGCTTGTTTGATGATATTCTTAATCACACATCCTTTGTGGCTTGCTGGTGTTCTCAGGTGCTGTTAATAAAAACCAGTATTCCTAAAGTCAATTGGAAGCAGATGCTGTTGGTAAAACGGAATTGGGCCAAAGGAAAAAAACGTTTGCAATTTAAAAATGGACTAATGTCTTTAATGTATGAGTTTGCTGCGATTATTCATTCCTGTAGGATGTGAAGCCCAGGGAAAGAGCATGGAAACATGTGCGGGAGAACAGTGCTGGACGATAGGATGTGAAGCCCAGGGAAAGAGCGTGGAAACATGTGCGGGAGAACAGTGCTGGACGATAGGATGTGAAGCCCAGGGAAAGAGCGTGGAAACATGTGCGGGAGAACAGTGCTGGACGAAGTTGGCAGAGATAGATAAAACATGAAGAATGTCCCCAGATCAGCCTTTGTTAAACCACAACACTGAAATGTAGAAATGTAGCTTTAAACAAATATTACAAATAAAAGAAAGGGGAATTAATTGGGTTGTATATGTATATCCCCTTTTAAACCAGAGTTCTCCTAATTGCGTCTATAAATGCATTTTCCTTTTCCATATATCAGTTATACATAATAATGAGTTTCATAATTTGGTGTTTAAAATATTCAGGCATGATACTGGGATTTATTTACAACCTGATCACCATTATATTTTACTCATTTTTTGTCTTTTCAAATGGCTATTTTATGGGCATTTATTTCTTCATAATAAGAGGAAGCTTTACAAATATAGATGTAATAAAACTGAATTTTCACAAAGACGATTTATAGTGAAAAACAGGGAAAAAAGAGCAGAACAAATGTGAGCTCAGGAAAGTGAATTCCTATGAAGTCCATTCTCAGTTTTGTAACAAAATGAAGCAAAGGAGACACCGTCAGAGAAAAGCAGGAATAAGCACAGTCGTCCCCAGACCCAGTATTTGTGAGATACGCATACACACTGCCATGTAGTATTTCTCAGTCTTTTTTAAAAATGGGAATACGTATCACTTCAGCACCAGGACAACTTTGTTCACAAAAGTAAAAACCTCCCCTAAACAAAACCAAAAAAGCTCACTCTTGGATTAAATGAATTTTCAGTTTGGTTTCTAAACTCCGCGGCTCCTGGGAGCAGCAGTGCCACAGCTACAGCGAGCCTCTTAAACCAATGAACATAAATATAAATATGTTTTTGTCATGAGGTCATAAAATTAACTGTAACTACTAAGACTCAGGCGTACAAAGGTGCCAGTGTTTTATTGCCCTACCTTACCGAGAGTTCAGTTTCAAACACGAATTTTGACAAATTATCAACTGACATCATGTTTCTTGAATGGAGGTGGATGCACATGAGTAATTGCCTGTAATATCATAGACATTAATGTGCATTTCAGCATTTAATCACTGGATTATTTCTGGATCTGATTTCAAGGAGGAGGCATGAAACGATGCTGCTAGCATGCACTTTCAAGCCTGAAATACGACTTGACTTGCGTTCAGTGTCATCGGTGAGCTAATGTAAACCCGGGGGCAGTTATTAAGCAGTTTTTTCCTGATTTTATTACACATCCGAAAATGTTTTGGAGAAAAGAAATTAGCTCACACTAGCCCAACACTTTTTTCCCCCTTTCTTTTTCTAACTCTCCTTAGATCCATTTTAGAACTGGCCAGGCTTTTCAGCTTCTACTCTGGAGAATCAGCAAGCAGTCCCTGGTGGACCGGTCACTGCCAAGCTGGGAATAAAGAGACTTTTTTTTTAAAAAGGGGGGGTGTATGTGAGGGGGGATGCCGTATTTCAGTTTTTGTTATGGCTTTTATTTTTGCCTAGAGAAGTATGTTTTCTTTCCCCCATTTTACTTCATTTTTATCAACGGGCTTTATTGAACACATAGTCCTTAAAATGTAGTAGATATTGAGCAATGAAAACTCCCAAATTTGAGTTTGAGTAGATGAGCTATAATAACTACGTTTCTGAAAGCTGAAGAAATGTTACCCAAAGCACAAGTATTTTAAAACTTAAGGTTCCAGATTCCTTCACCATCCAATCCCAGGTATTTGCCACCCGGTATTTTATTCAACAGTATTGAAAAGGTTAAGTCTTATGTTCAGTTGGAGTTGGAAATAAAACAGAAGAAATTTCTTAAGAAAAAAAGGAAACATATTTCTCAAGAATAATTTTTATTTTATAATGCCAATCGAATATTCTGGGGGCCTTTTCTTTTCCGTTGGAAAGAATTTTAACACTTGCCTCATTCACAAGCAATCCACGGACTGCTTAGCCTGAAAGAATTTTCCGTCTTTCTCTGGTTTTTACACTCCACTTCTCAATTCAGATCGTTGAAAATTGGCGGAGCAGGGAATCTATGGTAAAGCAAACACGAATTTTAATGAAAGAGAAACTTCTAATAAAGTTTGCCTTCACACAGGGCTAGTTGTAGTAGAGTTTATTAAGATTGAAAGGAAATTAATTTGGAGGGTGTATGGGTCTATGTATTTCGTGGTACAATCCTGAATGATTTGTTAAAGTAAACGAAAATATGGGTTTAGGAGTACATAATTCCCTTAAGAGGGAGCATTAAAAGGAATCTTTTTCCAGAAAACCGTTCGGTTTCTTTAGAATCCGGGCGCAGGTAGGGCGAGGCTGGCGGGACCCACCCCGGGACCCATCCCCAAACCCTCAATCTCCCTCCTCCCCAGGGTGGCCACGCCAGTTCTCCGGTTACAAAGAGGACTCTGGAAGTCCACCTATTTCTATGCAAATTAGTATATTAACCCAGCCAATGAGCAAGTGGCATCCCGCCTCGCAGGAGGTGGGGCCAGGGGCCCCAAGCCGCGCTGCGCCACGCCCGAATCCCGCTCCGCCTTCTCGGCCTCCCGCCCTGGGTAGGGGCGGGCGGTGGGCGGGGAGAGAGACGCCCAGGCTCTTCATTTACATGCAGCCTTACTATTGGCTTGGGTTTCGGGTGGAGGGGCGGGGAGAGCCTCAAAACGAAGTTCAAGGATTGGTCAAATCAACGATGACGCAAGGAAGGCACAATTAGCAAATGAGAGTGCTGAACTAACGCACCTCCCTCTTGCTCCACCCAGTAGAAAACAACCCTACGAAAGAAGAGCCTGTGTAGAAAGATTCTTTAGATATTTAAATATCAAATCCGGACTGCTATCTATTTAAATATTTATGAAGAGGAGGGGAGGTGTAGGGTGTCTCCAGGAAGCGTTTCTGATTGGTTGGTTTTCTTAAGCGTGTCTTAGCTATAGGGAGTGTGCGAGCACTCCCAGATCAACTACATTATTGACTATTGCGTTTCTGGCTTTATTTATTTATTGTCTTCTTCCTAGACCACAACACCTTATACTCCTATTTTTTTCTTAGTAATTGGTAGCAGGTGTAGTCCAAACGGCCTAGCTTTGTCACGATCCCGCTTTTGATATATTTTCTTTTTCGTAACTCAAGCTCTATTTTCATCAATTTTTAAAATGCAAAGATCTGGGACAGATGGAAACAATTAGAACCTCCGCTCTGTCGACGTGTATAATCTTATTAGTTTAATGGGTCACAGGGCGCGGGACCTACTTCCTATGGATCAAAGTGAAAACAAACACGGTTAATATCCCATTTTGTTTTAGAACCAAATCGGATCGGGTTCCCTCTGTCGGTCGTGGTAATGACAATATTAAGAGAGCTTAGGTTGCCTTGAAGTTTAGGAGGAAATGGAACCATTGAAATATTCTGTCTTAGGAACTCATTAATATTACCACCAGGTAGTCGGCTGCAAGCTCTCTGCGCTCTCTTGAGTTTACCACAGTAGCATGGCTATTAAGGATTTCTGTGTTGCTTGTTTTGATCTATTGCCTTAATGAAGTGAAAAATCCTGCATAGCTTCCTGCTAATTATACTGGCTTCTCGGGTTCCTCTATTCCGGTTCAGTACAAACATTGGAGCGCGAGGTATATTTTTCAACTACGGTTTCTTTGCAACCTCTTTCTTAATTTTGAGGATGGTGAGCACAGACATTCCCCCCCCGAATTTCCTTAATTATTATTTGGAGACAGGGTTTTGTTGTATAAAGTTAATGTCCAATTCTTGATCCTCCTGTTTCAACCTCCCCAGGAGTAGAATTAGAGGCATGCACCATGCCTGGCCACAACTGCAGTGCTATTGTTATTATTAGAGTTAATGAGTCAAACAACTTGCGCCCAAGATTTAGCGTTCCATTTTAGCTAGTTCTTGACCACTTAAGGGCAGCCTTCAGACTCCTGAGCATCAATGGACCCCAGTTCAAAATCAAACTGTAACGAAATGTTTTTCATATATTGAGTTGTATGTGCTTGTGCTATTCCTAGGCAAAATATAGAATCTAAGCACCTACAGGGTGGGCCAGGGTCTCTCTCTTCTCAGCAAAGCCCTTCTCTTCAAGACCCTCTCCCTGCAGTAACTTCTCACCCTAATAAATTAAATGTGACCACAGTGTGGTCCATTAGCCTGGAGTGTGAGGTGATGGCGCCTGTCAAAGGTGACTGGCCCACTACAAACCCTTAAATATTCCTACAGATAATAAATATCTGTGCAAGGAACGGATGTAAAGGTTCCTATTCATTTAAAAAAAAAAAAACCTCTGTACCACGGTAATGAATAAAGGCATCTCAGAGCTGGCGAATGCCTCTGAGTTTCCACAAAATGGGGAGGACCAGATCTTGAAAGTTTCTGATGCCAGTGCAAGCTCTGGCCCAGCAGGAAACAGCCAACATGTGTAACTCACCCAGACCTTTAGGAATGTAAACACTGCCTGTTTGGACAGGCCAGGACCCCCAAAAGAGTAAGCCAGGGTGGTTAGCGAATCACTTTAATACCAAAGCTGCTGAGAATATTTGCTAGCAATTGGCCAAGCAGGGCTGGGATTGATTAAGGAAATGGGGTTCCTCTGCACCTCTTCACTATGTATGGGTTTAGGGTTTCTGGGTTTTGGCTTTCGGAGCTTCCCAGCAGCCTTCGCACCCGAGGCAGGAGCTGAGACAGCATTGCACCATACTATGGCCTCGCTGGAGTTTGCATCCCAGCGCTGGTGGTTCATTTCAGAAATCAAAACTAAACCCATGCAGGGAGAGCTGACATCTGGGACAGATGTGGCTGATAATCTTTTCAAATTTGTCCTTGCCTTTCATTGTTTTTATGCCTTTGATCTTTATGTTTCAATTGCCTAATAGTAGTATGTCTTCTCTCCAAAGTCCCCTGTCCTCTGTCCTCTGTCGGTAGAACAGCAATATTTTATTTTGAAAAAGTGATTACTTTTCACTTCTGGGGGAAAGGAGGGAGAGAAACCAAGGCCCCATGTCCTGGAATTTAACTCTATTACTGGTTGCTCATACAGTATTGAAAACTGTTAACATTTCATCCACCACTGCTCAACTTTAGAATTACTTTGTTTTCCAAGGTGGAAACATAGTCCTTTTGTGCCAGAGCCTGTAGTGTCCTAGACAACCATAGCACTTTCTCTTCTGGGGACAAAAGAGCATTTGCAGGTGCGGCTCTAAACAATTATTCACCATCTGAGGAACAAGCGCTTTCATCTTGTTCTCTCTCTCTCTCTCTCTCTCTCTCTCTCTCCCTCCCTCCTTCCCTCCCTCCCTCCTCCTCCTCCTCCTCCTCCTCCTTCTTTTTGGATGCACATCTTAGTATCTAATAACAGACAGGAACATTTGCACCCCCCCAATTTTCCAGGGCAAAGGAGAGGCCTCATTAAGGTTCAGTAATGGATTCCCCTCCCCCCACATTTCAGTTTTCTTATTCTTCTTGATTCTTTAGATATTTATTTTAGGCCGCTGGGCCCATTGCTGTCTTTGTCAACCGGAGAGGTTCTCTGGAGCTTGCCACTAGTGTCTGTAGAATCATCTGAGGTGCAGACCTGGGGTGTGCCTAGGAACAGTCATTCACAGAGGGAAGAATTTAGATGTGTCCTCTCTTGAAAGATTCTAAGAACCCCCAAACATCCCATAAGCGACAGCTCTTTATGCATCCCCAACTATGACCACTTACGTTCTCAGCTCTTTTTCTTTCCTCTATTTATTCTTATTTATTTATTTATTTTTGAGATGAGGTCTCACCAGATACCCCTGCTGGCCTGGAATTTTATGTAGGCCACACTGGCTCCGAACTTGACCGAGGAACTTGAGTTTCCGCCTCCAGAGTGCACCCCTGATCCCCCCACCTATTGCAGTCTAGGACTTTTGACATGTTTTGTTTCAGTTAACATTTTATTTAGTCATATTTTGCTTTATTTTAACATTTTGGTTAACCAATGCTGTGAACATACGGCTTAGGATGTCTAGCTTTTCCCAGACAGCCCAGGCTCTGGTTTCCTCCTCAACCAAGGACGGCCAGCCTGGGAATTTCAGAGACAGTACCCATTGGCATCTATCAATTTCAGGGCATTTGATTCACAAGAGCGAGAGCGCGCGCGCGCGCGCGCGCGATGGGGAAGGGATGGTGGTGGTGGTGGGGCTTCTGCGCAAAATGGGCGGTGGAAAGGCTTTGACTTGACATTTACTCTCACACAGCTCAGATAGGCCCTTAAAGTGAGGCCCCGGGAGACTGGAGGCGGACCCTTTCCTGGTTTCATCGCTTCTGCCCTCCTCCTTGCGCGCCGGGCCAGCCCAGTGCTGTACAGTGGTCCAGGTCTAGAACTTGCCATCCGAGGATGCCTGTCCGCCTGGCTTTAAACCTGTCTCTGTTACCGGAAGTCATTTGACAAATCTCAGGCTGGCCTTTCTAAGTTTCGCTGCTCCTCAGAGTTTTGAAAATCTCTAAACACGCTGTAACTTTCTTCAAACTGCACACCAGACAGAAAATCCCCAGGGTCAGGCAGAATGCACCTACTTCCTCTAGGATCAGGCAGGCCGGTACCCTTCCCAGCATCTTTCTGTCTGTAGATTTCCGTGCATCCATCCGCCGGCGGTCCAACCCCAGGAACGTCCCCACCCTGGAGGCCCAGGCCTGAGTACCGGAGAGTCACAGAATCCCTGAGGGTAGACCAAGGGGAGAGTACCCTTCCGGCAAGATCAGCGGGGTGGGGGTGGGGCGGGTGATTTATGATGCTTATCAACGTTTTAGGAAACAGAAATTAACCTGAAGAGGATTAGGCCCGAAGCTTTGAAGTTTGCCGTTTTTGTTTTCTTTTGTCCACTCCCCTGATCAAACAGTTCCTGGTTCCTTCCAGCCTTCCCCTCCTCCTCTGGTATCTCTTCGTCCTTCTATACCCTAACAAGCTAGAGAGTTTCTGTCGTCGGTGATTTAAAAACAAAAGGAAAGAACCAGCAGCCCCCCTCCTGTCCCCCCTCCCCCCGCCTAGCTTGTTATCCTTGTCTGCGGGGAGTAATGTTCAGTGTTTGGACATTCACTTTCTGTTTGGGAGATCGGGAGGTAGCCAATCTGTAACTCCTTTGGCACTTTCTTTCCATCCAAAGCCCTTTGCTTACTTCTCCCTTGGAGGTTGGCCTTCCCAGGAAGCAGGCTAGGTTGAGGTGGTCAGTGTTTGTCTCCGTGGGTGAGCGCCTAGCTTCGTTTGGCTTATCACACCTCCAGCTACTGCGGATTCCTGACTGGTCCTCCTAGCTAGGGGGTCTTCCAGGGCCGGTGCCTTGCCCCGTATTCTTTCCCCGCAGCCCTTTATCCCCACCCCCGCCCCAAACTCCAGGTCTCCGCCTCCGAGGAGAATCTGTTTCCCTCAGTTCTTTCCGAAGGCGCCCGCTGAAAGGCAATTTCCTTGGGGGTGTGGTTCGGCCGAGAGGAAAACAGAAACCAGGTTTGTTTGGGGGTCCTGAAACCATCCACATTTATTGCATCCGCTAGAGTCAACTAACTCTTAATGAGCATCCAGGAGGAAAAAGCACGAGGTTTGCTCGGGAGGGGAACTGAGCAAGGGGAGTCTGTCTACTTCGTTGCGACATCTTCCCCTAAAGGCTCCTTCCAGTGCCGGGAGTATAGACAGGAAAGTCTGAAGGCATCGGGTTTCAGCTCCCTGAGTGATCCAAGATCATTCAGCCGAGAGGACCTTCGAAGTTGGCCCTGTCTACAGCTTGTAATGAAAAGGGTAATCTGTCGTGTAATGAAAAACAGTACCCACACAAACAAACCAGCAACCGACAGCCTTCCACCCCGCATCACTCGCCCCTAATACCCCGGCCAGTAACAAATATCACTATCCAGTTCCACCCCCCAAAAGAGGAAGCAGTAGATCTTCCTCTTAATAACTTCCCAAAGTGTTACAAATAATAAAAAGGGTGCATAAATCATCGCCGGTGCGACTGAACGCGGACCAGGAAGGATTTACTCCCCTTGAGCCCTAGCTTCCAACTTCGATTTCATTGGCTTCTTTCTTGAATTCCGACCCCCGATCCGCGCTCTCATTGGTCATTATGGCAGGGTGACGCATTGAAAGGGCGTGGGGTTGATGGGGGCTGGATTTCTCCAGCGCGCAGGCGTCCTAGGGTGTGCGGGTGTGATTGACAGCAAGGGGAAATGTGTGCGCGTGCGTGGATGAGAGTGTGAGAGACAGACGCAGAGACGGAGACACAGAGAGACAGAGACAACGAAAGAAAAGATAGACGGAAAGGATGAGAGAGGGAGGGAGAAGATGAGAGGAAGAGAGAATGAGAGAGGGAGAGAGAGAGGTAGGGAGAGGATGAGGGGGGAGAGAAAGAAAGAAGGGAAAAGGGGAGAGAAAGAAAGGGGGTATAGGGAGAAAGAAGGGAGAGGGTGAGAAGAGTGTGCAGGTGAGGTGGTGAGTGCTGGCACTCGGGCGGCTTCAGCAGGCTAGAGGGGTGCAGACCTCCCTGCGGGCGCTTCCTGCTGAGTCAGGTTGCTGGTCACCCAACCGCACTCACCCTCCACTTCTCCCTCTCGGAGGGCCCGGGGAGGGACTCCACCAGGCTCCCTGTGGGAGGGAGTGGAGAGAACGAGGAGGCCTATTTTCCCGTAGGAATCCACTTGAAAACGCCAGGAAGTTTACTTTTAGCACCATGTCATTCGTGCACTCCCCGTAAAACGCACATACAAGCCCGCAGTGTCCTAGGTGATGTCTTCCTAAGCACCCCCTTCTCCCCCGCATCACTTTGGCCCTGAATGGCTTCCCGCAGCCTTAGCGGCCACACAGCTCTCTAAGCGTCTTGCAACCGAAGAGGCCAGGGAGAAAGACACACTGTAATAATACTTGGGGAAAGAAACGAAGGATGGAAAGATAAGGAAGAAAAATAGAATAAAACTAGAAAAATGCAACCACCAAAGAAAAGTGGCAAAAAAAGAAAACGCGGCGGGGCAAACCCCTTGACTCTTAAACCGAAAGTTTGGAAACCATTCCACGCCCGGGTTCGCGCGGGAGGAGCAAACCCGGTTTGTGTGGAATACGTGTTAACGCCTGCTACAAAATTCTTGAGAGGCGAGGCCTGGCGGCTGCAGTTGCAGCTCTGGGCTTGCTGCCCGCGTGCAACCAAATTCCAGCGTCTTGGAGCGAGAGGCCCCAGAAGGTCTCCCTGCTTAGGCCGTGGATTCCTTCTCGAACATATTTTAGGGCAATGAGAAGCGTCTTGTGGCTCTGCACGTATTTTAAATTAAAATAGCCCCAGAAGGTCTATTTGAGAAATCAAGGCTTCGGTTTTACGAAATTTTGAATTTAAAAACTGGCCGTGACTTCTTCACAGGCCCTGCAAATTTCTTTTCATTAAAAAAATTGTGTTTGTGAGAGGAGAAATGTGCAAACATAAATATTCCGGTTGTGAATGAACGGTAAATAAAGAGGGAAGGATGATCGAAGCGTGTCATTATTGATAAAGGAAAAAAATGTTATTTTAGATTTTTTTTATCTGTAGTTTGGTTTTAATTTGCCTGCGTATTGAAAGCAGTGTTTTATAAGTAAAATTAATTTATTTGTAAATGCCATGTTCACTTTTAAATTTGACAATGATCATTTATGACACGAACTTATTAGCTTAATTTTAGTCGTTTTATTATTCTTTTGACTACTTATTGGTATTTTAAGCAGCAAATCTAAAATTAGTAGCCAAAACTTTGATACTTTGATTTGCTTATTTTTGTTTAATTGAACGTCTTTATTTTAATAAGTAAATATGTAGTCGAATTAATTTTGAAACAATGAGTAAAGCAATACTTTTCTTTCGCTTTGCGAGAGCAAAATCTAATTTTCATTCTTCTCCGTCCGATTCCTTCTCTTCTAAGCTGCCACAGTGAACTAACAAGCTCCAGTCTTCCAGAGCCTAGTATGCAAATTTAGAATGATTGACAACTCTAGTGGAAACCAATCACGCTATAGCAGGCTGCTGATTGGCTGACTTCGATTTGACGTACAATTGACGCTTTAAGAGCCCACTATCCAATCACAATGATTATGCAAATAAATGAAGGAGTCATATTACCAGAGAGCAGTTGAGTACGCCCCCACGTGTTCAGCAGCGGGTATTGCAGAGACTACTCCCGAACGTTTCTCGAAAAGTTAAATTTTATAACTTGCTTTAGCCTTCCTTAAACTTCCTTGTCACTGCAATATGAATAAATGATCATTAAAAAATTCCCAAAGGGCTATGCTGGTTCTTAAAAAAACTCTGTTTCTACAGACTTTCAGAATCTTTCATTTATTTATTTTTTGCCACCATTTTTGTCTTCAGATTTAGTCTTCTGTAAAGAAGATAGCCCTTCCTCATCTCAGGAGGACGAGGTTTGCAGAACCTTTCGGTGAAGAAATCCCTGTAGGTTCAGCTGGTCATTGAATTTGGCATCTGTCGTGAAGTTCCACATATTGCCACCAGATGGCACAAGGCTCGTCTTTCCTCTTCACCTCAGCACTCCCCCATCCTGCTAGTAATTTAGAAAAATTGATAACCAAACATTTCTATATTTTATAACCGAGTGAAGTGGGACACACTTGTACTATTAGGAAGCTACACGTTACGAAACTCAGTTTATTGGTCGTTGCTTTAATGTGAAACTTCCTCTTGAGATATTTGTCTATCAAAGTTTGAGAGTAAAATACGCTTCCAAAGAAAGTGTTTGCAAAAACTTTTCCTTAAAGCGAAGGGAACGAGGCGGCAGCGCTTCGGAGAGTGTCATTTCCAGGGCTTTTTAGGAATTAAAATGAAATTGAAGTGCGAGAGGGAAGCTTACTTTCCCAACGACCAGTATTTTCCGGAGTTAAGCCTGCTGCATGCAGCCTTGGGGCCCAGGCTGCGACGCTGCTGCTTTCGGACCCAGTGGCAGTTCACACAGCTCGGCTCTCTTAGGGATTCCTTTCGGGTCCCCGGCACAGGAAGGACCTTCTAAGCTTGAGTTGCCTTACTGGGGCAGCGCTTTTGTTTTAGCCAACTCCAGCGGTAGACACGGGGTGAGATCCCCACAAGGCTTTATCTCTGCACCCCCGTGTATCTGCTTTTCTGTTTAGATTTATCGGGTCTCAGAGCGGGTTCGGGCCACCAAGGGCAGAGAGACTAAGAGCTAATGGTATTTACCGAGGGAAGAGCGGAGGAGAGAAAAGAAAATCAAGTTGACAGGCGAGCTTTGCGGGGTTTCCACCTACATCTTACGACTTGGCTACATGATTTCTTTACTCGATCATACAAAACTTGTACACCGCTTTTGATCACCGTACTTTATAATTATAAAATTTAAAATCGCACCCAGCCTTCAAAAATAGCTCCTAAAAGGCGTATTTATTACTTAAATTTTTTTTCAGAGTCGAGCCATGAGGCCCTCACCCTACAAAAACGCGATTCATTAGGTTTGTTACTTTGGGCTCCCCGTCTGTTGGATTTTATTTAGAAGCTAATTGATTAGTCCGAAGTGAACCCTCGTCTCCCCTCTCCTGACACCCTAACTATTAGCTTATTTTTCACTCTATCTTTGGATCCCCAGTGTCCGTAGAGAAAGAATCTGCATTATCTCAGCTCTGCCTAGTCAACCTCATAACCCAACATTCATTACCTTTGAGTTTAGAATTACTTCTTAGGATTTGTTAGTTCAAAACTTATTTTCCACTCCCCAAGAGTTTGTTGGCTTTTTACCTTCCGAAGCAAAACACATTCGGAAACTAAGAGTCAGAATTTGGGGCTGCGAGTATTTCACTTCGATTGTAAGAAAGGGGAGCCTTGCGTTTCTCAGTGCTTTAAGCAAAATGAGTCTCTTTAAACAGATGGAGCTGCGGCCTGGAGGAGGACTAGGGGCCCGGCTGCCCTTTGCCTAAATTCGGAGTCTAATGCTTAGGCGTCTTCCCGGCGATCGTGGCCCCAAAGGCACGACCTGGGCACCCTGGCCAGCTGTGCTGGGTGGCGGGGCTTACGGAGCAGTGTTGTGGGCAGGGTACACGGCGGTCCTGCAAAGCCAGGCTAGGTGGAAGGGGACTGTGCCCGGGCGGGGTGGGTTTCATGGCTGCAGGGACTTTGCTGCTGCGGGGTGCAGTAAATCAGCTTTTCCTCTCCAAGCCTGCAGGGATGAGGACCAGCGCTCACTCCAGGCCTGCGGCTGCAGCTGGGCTGCCGCCCTCGGGGTCCATCAATCAGGCTCGACCGCCCCGACCTGAACGCCGCCCGCGGGGTCTGCTTTGTGTCCGCCCTTCGCAGGCCTGGGAAGCCGGGCGAAGTGCCTCGGGGTCCCCGGGACCCCTATCGGGTTCCCACGTGGGCCAAGGCGGTCTGAAACAACCCCCGCCCTCTGCCGTTTCCACCCCGGAACGTGGTGATTGGGATCGGGGACTTATCTTCAGATCTAGTCCCCTGGTTGGCCAACACCCAAATTCTTCCCCACTTTGTGGGTCTCCCAACCCTGTCACCTCAGAAGGGGTGAGGGAGATTAGTCACCAGCAAGTTGATTTCCCTGGCAAGTCACACCCCGTTTTTGGATCTGAGTTTCTTGACTGTAAATCGAGAGTTCTGCTTTTGCTTTTTGATTTATTTTTACCTAATTCCAGTGTTCTTTTGTTTGGGTGGAGAAGCCTTTTGCCCTGTATGATTAAAAAAATTCCGTTTCCTTCCTTCCACCTAGATCTTCCTCCCCTCACCGCCCCACCTTCCCCCGCACCGCAATAGGCACCAGAGCACAGCAGAAAGCAACTCCATCCTCCAGCACCCGAACCGAACCTTAGGGGACCTGAGCCCCGACCTGCCCTATTCCTTCCTAAGAGGCCACCAGGGGGCGGTGCAGACCAAGGATAGAGCAACGAGGCGCCACATGTCTTTCCCTCCCAAAACGAAGTCGGGCTGGGCCCAGATCCCTTTTGCTAGCTTCTATGTTTCGTAAATGGCCTAGTGATTTCTTTTACCATTTCCATTTGACTCTCAGAGTTCAGACTGATGGATGTAGCCTGAGGTGCGTGGGGGAAGGAGGCCCAAAAGCATAACCAAGAGAAGCAGTTGTCCAAATGGCAGAACGAACGCAATGTGTAAAGGGGGGG